>BGNK01001440.1:5127-15637 GCA_003297005.1 Symbiodinium sp. clade A Y106 | reverse complement strand
CACCAAGCAGCGCTTCATGGTGGACCTTGCCGGAAATTATGTGCTCTACACCAAGACTGGGTCGATTTTTGACGGCCTCAAGGAGTATCTGCTTCTGACGCATATCTTACCGGCGGAGCCGAAGCCCTCGAAGACCGAGAGCATCCTGTTCGCTAAGCGAACGCCTTCCAAGCGACCAGTTGGCGGCTTTTGAATCCGCCTGGCAGTTTCCGCAGGTAACGAAGCATCGACTTCCTCGAGGCCCCATGGCTCGAGGCCCCATGGAAACCCATGCAAATGTGAAAGCATGAAATGAGAGACGACAGCTAATCGGGTTGAACTTCATGTCACACGCACACACCAGTTTCAAGTAGCTACCCCCGGCGGCTCGGGCAATGACCCGGGAAACGCATCGATGGATTGGAATCACAAGACATTTGCAGAACGGGAAAACTGGGAGGCACATCACATCGCAATCTTTCGTGGGAGTGGGCGCCCCACTAGCAATTCTATTGCAACTTAGATCATCAGAATATTACTCCTACAATCTTCTGATTCTATCATTATGCGGCACGTAATTCGTTACTCATTCGGCGAACCATATAATAAATCACGGAACCCAGACTTGTTCCAGCATTCATGTCTGTACGAACATTTAGATGTGAATCGACATGCTTTAGTACTGACGAATTAAGCTTATAAAGAATGCTGGCTTTATTTTCGATGTTGGAAATACCATAACTTCGATTACAGATGTAATCGGTAGAAGATATCTTGAAAAATAAGTCCCAAAAGTAAAATATGGAACATTGTTGTGTAATTTGGATATTAACGTTGACATGTGCGGATATTTCGAATGAATCGGTTTCTGAATATATCGGTATGTTATAGTATTGTCATACTATTCCAACTACAGTAGTTAGGCGGCGCTATCTTTTTATGAGCGCGAGGAAATTTGAGATTCGTTTTAATTGTTTTCTTCGAGGTAGAGGTTTGCTAGTGGCGGTAGTTAAGAGTTGTATGGGTATTTCCAGTTGTAGAAATAGTTCGATGGTATGATATCGATATCGTATTGGTAGTCATAGTAGTTTCTATTTGTATGGTTAGGTATTCGTTATTATTTGAAGAATTAATATATGGTATATCGGAGAATTTCTATTTTATATTATTGAAACAATTCTATTTGTATAAATTATTTCTGAGGAAGAATATTTCTTCTACGTAGTAAAAAATCACGAAAGTTTGCTTATTAGTCTTTCGTTTCTAGAATATTAGTAATTATACCCCGATCTTGCGCCCAACTCGCGCGATTAATTGATATCTCAATACAAGGTGCTCTCCCACCCTCTATTTATTGAAGTAGGCCTCAATATGATGTAGGAAATATCGGTCACGCCGAGGTTTTCGGTACTTCGAGTGTAGGATGAGATGTAAAAACCAATACAAAGGGCATGTCGGAATATCGGAGCCAACAACAATAATATCAACGACAACAGCGGCAGCGATAACAAAACCAAAACCAGCAACGACAACAACAACAACATCAATAACATCAACAACAAATAACAATAACAACAACAACAACAACAGCCACAATAGCAGCAGCCACTACTACAGCAGCGGCAGCACCACCACCCATAACAACAGCGGTCGTAGTAGCACCGTCACAGCAACGAACCGATGCCGCAGGCATTGCGAGTGTAGGAAACGCCGTAAATATAGATGCAAACGGCGTGGCGTTTTTACGCGTTTACGTCGTGTCGGAGCCTAGAACAACAACCGCAACAACATCAACACCAACTGCAATAACAACAACGGCAACAGCAACGGCAATAACAACGGCAACAGCAGCAATAGCAGCATCAGCGACGACAACAAAAGCAATATCAATATCATTAACAATAACAACGACAAGGACCCGTCGCAACGACAACTACTACTACAGCAGCTGCACCGACCCAACAGCAACAGCCGCAATAGCAGCAGCAGCAGCAGCGGCGACGCCACCACAACGAGGTACTTCGAGTGTTGGAAATGCTGCAAAAATCGAAGCCAACGCCCCCGCAGATGCACGAAACATTGGCCACACCAATACGAAAGGCATTTGGGGTGTAAGAAACCGGGTTTCTCGCGGAGCCGATAAAATGAGGGGAACGCCGAGATCCGCCGACATGCCAAAGTAAATGGGACATTTTATAAGCAGAGTTTGGACCCTGAGATGGGATTTAGGGTGTAGGGCTTTCGGTTTAGGGTATGGCGTTTGGGGCGAGGGGTCTAGGGACCTTGCCACCGGGGTGGCGTCGGGCTCTCTTTCTTCAAAACGATCATGTCAGGGCTATGTTGGCTAAGGCAACATAGAATGACATCTACCGCAATGAGGATTAATGAGTAACTCGTACCTAGTGCAGTCGGGTGACTCCGTTGGCATCGGGATGCTCTGGATGACCTCCGCTGGGGCAAGTACAGAAATCTACAACTATGTGCCGGCTCCGACCAAGTGCAAGGCGAACTCAGGCTCGCGAGCATAGCCTGATACAAGCACAGACAGATGGAGCATCTAAACCACATTCTGAACCAAAGCTTGTTTCCTCCATCATGACCATCTGCAAACTGCAAGGATTGCTCTTCACCCGAGGCCTTGTGGCTGGCTGACATCGCAAAGCCCTCGCAGTCAACATCATGGACGGCAATAGAGGCATGACTACTGCCGCTGGAACTATTGTGTCTGACAGCTGGCGTCTCAGGCAGGGGCATGAAGACGTCAACCACGAAAATGCGTCCGCCAGGGTTTCCATAGCAGACAAACGACGAAGAGCGCAAGGTCAGGCTGGCTTCAACAGAAGCCCTTGGGCCACAGCGCTTCCCCACCAAAGGGTCCATCGCAACAGAGGCCCCACTCAAAGGCTCAACACAACCGGCATGTCTTCGTGCGATGCACAACCCTAATCTCCAACCCCCAAACTGTCTTGGTATTAGGAAAGAGCCCGCTTCCCGACGAGCCACTGAAGTAACCCGCACAGTGCTGCACTACCATACAATCACGACCAAAATACATCAGACTGTCGTTTAGGGGGTTAGGGACCAGGAGAGATGATATTGTGATTTTCTCAAACCCTGACCTACTTCAAAAGAACAGTTGCTGTCACTACTGCTTTTGGTGTTGTTGTTGCTGCAGCTGTTGTCGTTGATGTTGTTGTTGTTGTTGGCTCCGCGGTTGACGTAAACGCCATAAGACCGATATGCCATTTGTATTGGTTTTTACAATACATCATGCACTCGAAGTGCCGAAAACATCGGTGTGGCCAATGTTTCCTGCATCGTGCTGAGTCCTGCTTAAATAAATAGAGGGGGGCTCTTGTATTGAGATATCAAGGAAACGCGCGAGTTGGGCGCAAGACCGGGGTATTACTACTAACGTAGTAGAAACGAAACATTAACAAGCTAGCTTTCGTGACTTTTTACGACATAGAAGAAATATTCTTCCTCAGAAATAATTTATACAAATAGAACCGTTTCAAAAGTATGTGAGAGAAATTCTCCGATACCCCACATATTAATTCTTCATATAATAGCTAATACCTAACCATACAAACAGAAACTACTATGACAACCAATACGATTCGATATAATGCCATGGATTTATAAATACAACTTTAACAAAACTTCACGTAGAGATACCCATATAACTCTTAACTACCGCCACTAGCAAACCCCTACCTCGAAGAAACAATGAAAACTAATCTCAAATTTCCCCGCGCTCATAAAAAGATAGCGCCGCCTAACTACTATAGTTGGAATAATATGACAATATAACATACCGATATGTTCAGAAACCGATTCATTCGAAATATCCGCACGTGTCAACTTTAATATCAAAGTTACACAACAATGTTCCATATTTTACTTTTGGGATTTATTTTTCCAAGATATCTTCTACCGACTAGATCTGTAATCGAAGTTATGGTATTTCCAACATCGAAAATAAAGCCAGCATTCTTTATAAGCTTAATTCGTCAGTACTAAAGCATGTCGATTCGAATCTAAATGTTCGTACATACATGAATGCTTGAACAAGTCTGAGTTCCGTGATTTATTATGTGTCTCGCCGAATGCGGAACGAACTATGTGCCGCATAATGCTACAATCAGAAGATTGTAGGAGTAATATTCTGAATTGCTAGTGCTCCGCCGGTAAGATATGCGTCAGAAGCAGATACTCCTTGAGGCCGTCAAAAATCGACCCAGTCTTGGTGTAGAGCACATAATTTCCGGCAAGGTCCACCATGAAGCGCTGCTTGGTGNCCAGTCTTGGTGTAGAGCACATAATTTCCGGCAAGGTCCACCATGAAGCGCTGCTTGGTGAAAGGATGCCAATCGTAATCATCCTTGCCCTCGGTGAGAGCTGCCCACTGTTCTGCGGATCTCGCCGCTTCCACCCTGTGCATCTGGTGGCGCCTCCGGGCATGGGGGCTTAGAGCCTGTAAGCCTTTTTGGGTTGGCGCTTTGGGGGGGTTTAGGGGCTTGGGGCTTGGGGACTTTGGGGTGAAGGATTGGCATTTCGGGTCCAGGAGCTTTGGGAGTTTAAAGGTTTCGGGTCGCTTAGGGTCTTCTGGCGCTTAGGACCTAGGAAGCCACGGCCTCTTCGCGGGCAGCTTCAGCAGCTGCTGGAAGGCCTCGCGGTTCAGGTTTTAGATTTCAGCTGACACGGAGCCATTCTAAGCGGAGAGGCGTTTTATCAAGGTGTGAGCAAAACAGGACCCCTCAAACCCAGAGCCTAATGCAAAGACTTCCGCAACAAAAACTCAACCCTAGATCCGAAGCAAAGATGCCCGAGATGCCGGGNCTTATGCATCCTTTCGCTTTCGAACCTTAACAACACACCCGAAGCTACTTGGGAGCTTCGAGTTTGGGGCTTAGGGCTAAGGCAACACTGCAGGCCGTACGGCCTCTTCGCCAGCACTCGCCGGCTGGCGGCAGGCGGCTCGAAGTGGTGCCAAGCTTTGGACCTCGCTATGCCCAAGCGCTGTCTTTTGTATGAAAGAAAGAAACTGCGAACCCTAAACCCGGAACATCCCATGAATCCTAGATCCTAAACGCTGAACCCTGAACCATAACACCTACGCGATGGACCATAACACTAAAACCTAAACAAAATCCTCGAACCCGACACCCTGAAACCCCATAGACCCCAAGCCATGAACCCTTAAGCCTAAAAGCTTAAACCCAGACCGTGAACCCTAAACCCTAATTCTCTGCAGGCTTTATCTCCTTTCTCGAAAAGCTATCCAAGGATCCAAAGCTTTGGGATTGAAATATTTGGTGGCGTTACATCTTCAGGTTTCGGGGTTTGGGGGGGATTCAGGTTTGAGGGGCCTAGACCTAGAGTTTGCGGGGACAGGGGGTCAAGGGCTAAGGCTCAAGGCTGAATTGAAAAACAAGGCCGGTAGGTAGCTATTGTGCAGCTTGAACTAGCCGTCTAAAACCCTAAACACCANATTGAAAAACAAGGCCGGTAGGTAGCTATTGTGCAGCTTGAACTAGCCGTCTAAAACCCTAAACACCAAAAAACCTTAAGCGATAATATAAGCCCTTATAAATCCCAAGCCCTGTGCCCCAAAACCTCCTTTTGCTGTGCCAACCCAGGGGCTGCAAGATACGGCGACAGCTGTGTCGTCACCCTGAGATGGGATTTAGGGTGTAGGGCTTTTGGTTTAGGGTATGGCGTTTAGGGCTAGGGGTCTAGGGACCTTGCCACCGGGGTGGCGTCGGGCTCTCTTTCTTCAAAACGGTCATGTCAGGGCTATGTTGGCCAAGGCAACATAGAATGACACCTACCACAATGAGGATTAGTGAGTAACTAGTACAAGGTGCAGTCGGGTGACTCAGCTGGCATCGGGATGCTCTGGATGACCTCCGCTGGGGCAAGTACGGAAATCTACAACTGTGTGCCGGCTCCGACCAAGTGCCAGGCGAACTCAGGCTCGCGAGCATAGCCTGACACAAGCACAGACAGATGGAGCATAGCCTGACACAAGCACAGACAGATGGAGCATCTAAACCGCATTCTCAACCAAAGCTTGTTTCCTCCATCATGACCACCTGCAAACTGCAAGGATTGCTCTTCACCCGAGGCCTTGTGGCTGGCTGACATCGCAAAGCCCTCGCAGTCAACATCATGGACGACAATAGAGGCATGACTACTGCCGCTGGAACTATTGTGTTTGACAGCTGGCGTCTCAGGCAGGGGCATGAAGACGTCAACCACGAAATTGCGTCCGCCAGGGTTTCCATAGCAGACAAACGACGAAGAGCGCAAGGTCAGGCTGGCTTCAACAGAAGCCCTTGGGCCACAGCGCTTCCCCACCAAAGAGTCCATCGCAACAGAGGCCCCACTCAAAGGCTCAACACAACCGGCATGTCTTAGTGCGATGCAAAACCCTGATCTCCAACCCCCAAACTGTCTTGGTATGAGGAAAGAGCCCGCTTCCCGACGAGCCACTGAATCAACCCGCACAGTGCTGCACTACCATACAATCACGACCTAAATAAATTAGACTGTCCTTCAGGGGGTTAGGGACCAGGAGAGATGATATTGTGATTTTCTCAAACCCTGGCCTACTTCAAAAGAACATACTTTTCTCCACTTCCATATCCATTTGCAGAACGGCGATGGTTCATCTGCGGTCACAGGGAGCAGGCCAGGGTGTGGCATATTTAAACACCTGTGTATTGCGTCTATTCCAGGCTTGCAAGGATAAGCTGTTATCTTGCATTTTTTGCATACAATATCAATTTATACTAGGTGAACGTTCTCGTCAATCAATTTCGATGGGCCTCGCGACATTCCTCTGATGGGCACTTCTTCCGGTATAGCTGCGTAAGGTTGTGGTCTTTGACGACACTTCTACCGGGAAATTGCACGGTTCATATTATCAAGAGAACCTTGAACCCCGATGCCTGGTGTGTGCGGGATTCTTTTCGCTTTCCGCTGGCGGTCAGAACAGAAAACTTTCTCCAGGCGAAAATCGAAGAAAAGCTGCTTAGAGCAGTTCGGAACCGGAATGTTTGGTAGCATTGATATGTGAGGACACGGATCCCTGTACATCCTGGAACACAATCTTCAGAATGTACTCTGCAGACACCCCGAATACACCAGCCAGAAGCCAACAAACGAACAGGGTTGAGAATTCATCGGATGCATCATGGGCAGTCGGAAGTATTGCCGACGCACATCGAGAAAGACACCCGGAGCGAAAATTGCCCCCATTCAGGGGCCAGGATCAGAGCACTCG
This sequence comes from Symbiodinium sp. clade A Y106, assembly GCA_003297005.1. Taxonomy (NCBI): domain Eukaryota; class Dinophyceae; order Suessiales; family Symbiodiniaceae; genus Symbiodinium; species Symbiodinium sp. clade A. The sequence continues at coordinate 8,367 of BGNK01001440.1, read as the reverse complement.
GATCTCCAACGTGTTGATTGCTTAAGGTGTAAGGGCGTAAAGACTCTAGATGTGGGCCTGTCAGTAGCTCCGTGCACAGGTTACGTTTTTGCCCCTAAGGTTCAGAGGACCCTGGACCTTTCATCCTGAATCCTGAAGCCCCATGCCCAAACCATCGCATTTAGCGTGTAGACTGTCTACGGGTTCAGGCCGTGAGCAGGTGTGACCATCTCCTGGAAGCTACTTCTTCACGGCTCGCATCATGCCGTAGACCATGAGGCCACTCACCATCGACTTGTGGAATTTCTCCAAGGTGTAGACCTCGTGGGTCCCCGAAAAAAGGGTGTCGAAGAGGGCCACAACGGGGTTCGGCTGCAAGGCTTCAACCATGTTTGATGCCATATCTTCTACTTAAGTAAACTTTCGAGAACCGGCAAACTCGACTCTGTCGGCTGGATCCGAAATGGTGAATACTTCGTGCAGATGGGCATCGGGAAACCTGCAAACCCAACTGAAACCTTGCTCGCTAAACACGCACCCTTTGACATCATGGGCTTCTTACCATTTTACACTGCATGTGCCGCAATGCGAGAGCTGTCAACGAGGTTCTTTCAGGATTGGGTTGTCAGAAGCATTTCATTTTCATTTAACTTCCTAGGGTCGGCTTTAGTAGAGGTCATGGTAGGGTACAAACCGCTACGCCCAAACTCCCTCATCCCAACAGCCCAAGGAAAGAAGCCCCACCCCAAACCCTAAAACCCAAAACCCTAAACCCCAAACCCTCCGCCCCAGCCTCGCGCAGGAATCCCACGAAGGCACCGGGGCCCTTCCTGCAAAGGGAAATTCAAGGCTTAGGGTTTGTGGTCTAAGATGCCGAAACAGCTTTTCTAGGTTCAGTAGGTTTAGGGGTCTTTTCCTTTATAATTCATAAGGGTGATCGTAAGACCTTTAGCGGGTTAGATTGGTCGTTTGTCGGCCTCTTTAAAAAGGGATATAGGTACCGTAGTTGAGAGTTCTGCAAGCCCGAAGTAGACCAAGCACAGGCGTTGGCATTTGTATGAGACGAGCGTAGCATGTCGACTGGATGCAAACGAGAAGACTGTTCGCTCTAGTAAATCTCGAGACCCAGCTTTAAACCTCTAGACAAAGTCTCCGAGGGATCCACCAGAGCATATTGACATAAGTCAAGAACGCAGCCGAGATTCCGGCATACTGAGTCACGAATGATTGCAACCGGGTGACACTGTAAGGCCCGCTCCCTGCCTACTTCCTAAAACGCCCTTCTCCTACACTGGAGCCCTTTTCCACTAAGCCCTAAACCCGCACCATTAATCCCAAAAACCTTTATCTGAATCCCTGCGCATACCCCCTTACCCTTAAACGTTGCAACCTTCTCCCTAGTCCCTAAACCTCAACCCTTGCAACAACCCCCTAATGAGCCCTACAGAATCATACTCTGATGCATCCCAAAGCCTATTCGAATTACAAGGCCCCTGTATTAGAGCAACAACCGGGTTCAGGGCGGCAGGACTGCGAGTTGGAGGTCTTCAGGTCGTTTCGGGTCAGGTTTTGGGGTCATCGCCGGGAACCGAAGGCGCCTGAAAGTGACCTTCAGCCAGTACCATGGCGACCAGACCCCGACCTCCACAAGGCACGGATTAAGGGCCTTCCTAGGGTTTCGGGGAGTCGCAACGGCGGGCTTGCAAGGCCGCTACTATAGGGGCCCCAAAAAATACCAGTACCATTTTGGGTGTTCCTTATTCTAATTATAGTATATAGTATCAGGGGTCTCAAAGCCCCATTCTAATTATTAACGCCCCCAGATTAATCCTAGGGTTCAGGGTTTAGGGTTTAGGGAATCCCTAAACTCCCCAAACCCCAAACCCGGTTCGAGCTTGATGGGAGTTTCTGCGGGCCGTCTCTTGACCGAGACTTGAGTCGGCCAGATTGGTCGGACAATTTGGGCTTTAATTAGGGGTACCTTATTTTGGGTTTAGGGTTTAGGGTTTGGGTGTATTGGCTTTAAGGCGGCTCGGGCCACGGGGTTTGAGTATTAGGGTTCGGGATTGGAGTGTGGATTTTAAGGTTTAGGTCCCGCCTTCAAAAGCAACAAAAATTTACAGATATTGTGTGGCGACAATAAGTTCGCGATTGGCCCTTGGGGCGGCACCCACACGGAGTGGCGCCAAGCTGGCAGCGTCTGCTCTGTCCAATCTGCTGTGTCGACCTCGTGAAACTTGAAAGCTGGGCCACACTGAACCAGGTCTAGAACTTCGCAAGCAGTCTGCAATTAATCTTCAAGCGTTCCCCAACGGCACGAAAGGCCTTGCAAGGGTTCTATACAAAGCTTGTTTATATACGTGTGCTGTAAAGGTTCTCTAAGAGTCTGTAAGCCTAAGTGTTCTGGATGGTTTATGAGGGTTTTATACTCGATTTAAACATTTAGGGCTAGGGATTTCGGGTTTAAGTTTAGCTCTTATGGTATCAGGTATCAAGGTGTTGTATGGTTCCACCTACAGGACCGGGTGGTAGCAGTCAAAGATTTTATGCGCCCATCACAGCACGGAAGGACAGCATTTCAGGAATGTAACCCAAACAGTGGACCGGCATGTCTTCCAACCCTAGCTACCGATTAGGCGCATTGGGAACCCACTGATACTCGGTTTGGAGCTATGGCTACAAGAGGTCAGCAGTGTGCGTAACCTCCCCGAACCTACGGAAGCAACTTCTAACTACCAGACAAAGATGCTGGACTGGGCGACTGGAGGTCACCTACAAAAAGGAGCTAGTAACTGGTATGGACGCACTTTCGGAGAACAGCACCATGGAAGGCTGGCAGCGGGCCCTGAACCCAAAACCACTACTGAAGCCTCAAAGCCTGGAGCCTAAATACAGCTGTTGCACGGCCTGGGTTCAGGGTGCTGTTCCGGAGTTGGGTTTGGTCGGGGTCAGCTGCTTGAGGAGACACGACCTCCCCCCCCCCCTGTCGGCCTGCTCCAGCAGCTCTGTTCCTTCCATATACTCCTTCGTCCGACAGGATGCTTCGCACAGCTAACAACGGCAGCAGCAACAGCAACAACAACAACAACACCACCAACGATAACGACAAACCTGAACAACAACAACAACAACATTTCATTCACAGCGGGGAGATGCGAGTCTTGGTGTGAAACTGATTACCTCGCTTGTGCGAGCGTCCGACTATCGCTACTGCGTTTGCTCTTCACGGCGCCGTCCAATGGAGCCCACGGCTGACCGTGC
>BGNK01001439.1:71994-145079 GCA_003297005.1 Symbiodinium sp. clade A Y106 | reverse complement strand
GGGCTGGGCTGGGGCTGGGGCTGGGGCTGACGGGCTTTGGGGGAGTGTGCCGCGTCGCCGCAAGGCCCGATCCCTGGCGACGAGGACCCTGACCGAGGCATCTTGCAGTTGCCGGTGCACATCTGGCCACACTTGCAACTGCTGCGCATGTTGAATTGCAGTTGGTCGTAAACAAACCAGAGGCCCGTGCTACGCGGTCACCGACGGCATCAGGTCGACAAATCAAAGCATTTTCACCGAAGGAAAGCCTTTGCGCGTTGTCGTGTTTGTCACGAACCACAACACAAATTCTCATGCAGGGCCGATCTGTGACGTGCTGGGCAAGCGTGTCCGAACCGAAACAGGTCACGATTGTTCTGAGTCAGCAACAGAAAGAAGACAAGCCAACAAAGCATGCAGGTGAGGTAACTCACCCAATCAAGAGAACTCTCAAGCTGGCTTGGAGGAGCAGTCAAACTGAAACAGGTAGAGCTCGACCATTCATGCAGATTGCAGTGCTTTTGCTCGAGCAAGAGGACAGCTAGGACCATTGCCGCCATGAGCAGGCCTCCAGCAACATCACGCAAGGTCAGGCGTGTGCTGGTGCTGCCGGTGCTGCTGGCGCTGTTCTTGGCGTGTCGGCCAGAGCCTAAGACCGGCGCTTTGAACAGTGTTAGAGGTGTTCCCGAGCAGCTTCAGGCGAGCAACGCAGACGGCGCGGGCTTTGCTTGGAGCGGGGGCCNGCCTAAGACCGGCGCTTTGAACAGTGTTAGAGGTGTTCCCGAGCAGCTTCAGGCGAGCAACGCAGACGGCGCGGGCTTTGCTTGGAGCGGGGGCCGTGCCCTTTCCAAGGTGGGTTGTGTTGTATGGCATGGAGTGTCGCAGATGCGCAAGCCAGAGCGAGGTCGGTTCCTCCGGGAACTTGGGCACGCAACTTGCTCGTTGCACGCAGGGCTAGGGCGGGAAGCCGAGACCCAGAGGAAATGCTGTTCAAGCTTATGTCCTGAAGAGCTGAGGCTGATGGCACTTTAGACCGTGGTGAGGCCGAAGACAATGAAGACGACAAGGCGAAAAGGGTTTGTTGCGGTGTGGTTGTTTCTGATGGCGTTTCTTTCGCCCCTGCCCGTTTCTGACAGGGGCCTTTGGAACCTGGTGACAGCGAAAACAAGGCGAGAGTGGTTTGTCCTTTCGGTGTCTGTGTGTGTGTGGGCTCGCATTTCGCATCGAAAGCTGCTCGGCGGGAGCATCAGACGAATTTCGAGGAGCTTGAGGGATTGATTGCGATGGTCTCATGCCTGCATGAAACGGTCCTGCCAGCAGCACGGGTAGGTCTTTTCGGCAGTCCATGCTCGGAGGCCCCCTCAGAAAAGGATCAGGATGATGTGGAAGAGGCGTCGACCGAGGCACTTCCAGGAGCCTGTTCTTGCTGGTGAGGGCTTCGCAGTTCTGTGTGGCTCCTGCAGGCCAAAGCTAGCTTCGATCAGGCGGGCTCCGTGAAGGCTGGTTGACACATGTTTGCGGCTGTGCCCCTTGCTGCAGGTTTCGCGAAACAAGGCAGTGGATGAGGTGCTTTGCGGTGTCTCTTGCTTAAGTGTTTGTTTTCCTTTCGGTGTGGTGGGGCCAGGGAGCTTCAGACGAATTTCGATGAGCTTGAGGGGTTGCTTATGCAGGCTGCCTCAGCACAGACCGCTGACCCGGTCGAAGATGCCAAGCAGGCTGTGCCTCCGAGGGNTCAGACGAATTTCGATGAGCTTGAGGGGTTGCTTATGCAGGCTGCCTCAGCACAGACCGCTGACCCGGTCGAAGATGCCAAGCAGGCTGTGCCTCCGAGGGTGTTGTTGCTTGCTTGCCATGCTTGTTGTGGACCATTGTGGGCTGCGTCTGAGCGGGCTCTTGGCACCCCTGCACTTGGCAGGATCTGGATGCGGCAAAACGACAGCGAGATGTGGCCCTGAGAGGGCTGGAAAGGGCAGAAGACCTGACCGCATATTTGCAGAAGCAGCTGCTGGAGTTGGAAGACAGCAGCAGCGAAAAGGCCAAGGCCAAGAAGGAGCTCCAGGAGGACGAGAAGGAGCTCCAGGAGGCCGAGAAGAAGCTCCAGGAGGCCAAGAAGAAGCTCCAGGAGGCCAAGAAGGAGCTCAAGGAGGCCGAGCAGAAGTACGAGGCCAAAGCAAGCGTCCGGGCAGGACGAGTGCAGGCCAGGGCTTCTGCGTGTGCAGTTGTTGCTGTTGCCTTTGGTTTGCAGCCTCCCGCATGGTCGTCGTGCGTTTTCGTTCGGTCCACCGTTTTTGCTTTCTGGGGTGATGTTCTTCTTTCAGCAAGGATTCCCTCGTCATTAAGCTTCACTGAGTTGGCTTGCAGCACTTCGGGGGCTGCCTCAGGTTCTGGCAAATCTGGTTGCAGTTTGTGTTTTGCCGACGCTTCAGAACGGGGTGTCAGTCCCAGGCTCGAGGTGGGGGGGTCAGCCTGCTTTGCGCTCGCTTTGCGCTCGCTCTCCAGGTTGCGGTTGGTTTTTGTTTGAGGCTCGACTTTCAGGTTACTGTGTCGGTGAGGGGGAGTCAGACAGTCAAGGGAGTCAACCCTGGGTTCTTAGTGCTTGCCTTTAGCACGCGGACCTTGAAGAGTAGTGGGGTTCCGGCAAGACGAGTGCAGGCCGGGGGCTTCTGCGTGGGCATGTTGTCTTTGGTTTGTAGCACTCCTGCATGTCCGGGGCTCATGGTCGTCGTGCGTTTTTCGTGCGGTCCNTGGGCATGTTGCCTTTGGCTTGTAGCACTCCTGCATGTCCGGGCTCTTGGTTGTCGTGCGTTTTCGTGCGGTTTACCGGTTATGCTTTTTGGCTTCATGCTCTCCTCTCGGCAAGGATCTCCTTGTGGTTAAGCTCCACTGTTTTGGCTTGCAGCACTTCGGGGAGCGGGAGGGGCTTCGGAGCAGAGGGCTCTTGGCTGCTTCAGGTTTCACGCAAATCTGGTTGACCTTCGTGTTTTGCCGAGTGTTGTTGCTGGCAGTGAGGCTCGAGGTGAGGGTCGTTTGTTTTTTGCGCATGAGGCTCAGGTTACTATATTCTTTTTGTGTTGTGATTTGTTGGGGTCGGGCACGGCGAGCCCCACACCGGGGCCCGTGGTTTAGTTATGACGACGGGTGGTGTTCCTTCGTAGGTACCAGGGAGGTTTTTGCAGCTGAGCGTTAGCTGTTTTGTGTTTTTGTTCAGAGGCATCCATCAGGGCCGCCCTGATGAGCGGGCTGAAGTATCGTGATCCATTTGGCTTGCTTGGAACGATTGGGGCGAATTGGGACTCTCAGTTCACTGGCGGCCCGCGGCGTGGTTCGCGACTGGCACTTCTGCCCGCCCACTTCTACGTTTGCTTCGCGGGGCCTTCGGCGTTTCCGCTCTTCGCTTTGTCCGGCCGGCCTGGGCCCTGCCTGCCAGCGTGTGCTTCACGACAACCGCTTCGCCCGTTGTGTGGCTTTCCTTTGTTGCCTCGTGGCCTCTGCAGGGTGCTTCTTCAGCGTACACCAGCCTCGCCAGAGTCTGATGTTTGAGTTGCACTGTTTCCGCCGTTTGCTGCGCTCGGGGGCCCATTTCTTGGTTGGTGTGCCTGTGCTTCGGGCGCTCCCTTCAAAGGTTCTTCCACCTGGCTCCACAATAAGCCTTGGCTGCTCGACCTTGCTTCAAGCTGCGTTTGCACTGCCCCGCACCTTAAGCTTCAGGGTACCCTAGGCCCTGCTTCCCTTAAGTCCTTTCTTAACCGCTGCAGCTTCGAGCCTTCCTTGGTGTTTCCCACCCTGCCTACAGTTGGCACGCGACTCTCAGACCTTCGCTGTGTGGTCCCTCGGTGCTTGGGCGGTCGCATGGCTGCTGGTAGTTTGAGTGCCGCGTCTGGTTTCCTGGAGCGCCCCCCTTGTGCGGTCGAGTTTGCCTCCTGTGACGGTCGCTCCCTGTGCCAGGGTCCTGTTCGCCCCTCTCACGAGGATCTTGAGTGGATTGGTGAGCTTGCGGACTCCTTACCCTTGAAGGAAGTGCTTCGCTACCGCTTCAAGCGATCCGGGCACATCAACGTACTTGAGGCCCGAATGTTCAAGACCTTTTGCAAACGTGCTGCCCGGCTTCACCCGGACTCCCGTCTGGTTGGGTTGCTCGACAGCCGCGTCACTCTCGGTGCCGTGGCTAAGGGTCGGTCTAGTTCTCCAGCCCTCTGTCGCGTGCTTCAAGGCTGTCTTCCGTACACTCTTGGTGGTGGCGTCTACCCTGGAAACCTACACGTCTACTCAGGCCAGAACAGGTCCGACGGGCCCTCTCGTGGCCGACCCGTTGGTGCTCCTTCCAAGGCCCTTCCTGCTTGGTACCTTGACTTGTGATGGCGACACCTTCAAGTTCGACGCCGTAGTGGCCTCTGCGTGCGTGCCCATGCTTGCAGCCCGGTGGCTCCGTTTCCTTCTTCTCCTTGGCGGCGACATTGAGAGAAATCCTGGGCCTGCTGCTCCTCTGCGCCACTCGAGCAGGACGTGTGCCCCCAGCACCGCACTAAGTTGACCGCGGCTTGGCAAATCGATAAGAAGTGGCAGCATGCTGAGCCCGGCCAATGTCGGCCTGTGATATCAGTTCCCATTGTGGAAGCGATGTGCGGTGTGGCCCTCGCTTGGGGCTGGCCTCGCTTCACGGCTCTGCTGCTGATCGGCTTCCTGTGCATGCTGCATCCCTCGGAGTACCTGTGCCTTACGAGAGGTGATGTCATCTTTCCGTCTGATGCTATGAGCGCTCGTCGCATCGCTTATATTCACGTTCGGAATCCTAAGACTGCTCGTTTCGCCCGGAGACAGCACTGCAGACTTGAAGACCCTTCGGTTCTCGGCTTTCTGGAAGCTCAGTTTGAGTGCCTCCCCTTCGACGCTTTGCTTTACCCGGGTACCAAAAACACTTTCCGGAGCCAGTGGAACGCTGTTTTGCGATGCTTGGGGATTCCTTTCAGGAAAGATGTTCAAGGCGTGACTCCTGGAGTCCTGAGAGGTTCCGGGGCCACCTACTTGTACCTTGAAACCGAGGACCTCTCTAAGGTTGCCTGGCGGGGGCGATGGGCTCGGCAGAAGACTGTAGAATTCTATCTTCAAGAAGTGGCGGCTCAGGTCATTCTTCAGCGGTTACCTGCTGTGTGTAGGAGCAAGATTTCTGACCTGCGGCCGCTTGCTGCAAAGTTGTTAACTTTCTACTCCTGTCGTCCCGAAGCATCCTGATTGTGGATAGTGGTTTAGTTTAGTGGTTTAGCCTCCCCCTGGTTGCCTCGGTTACCTGTGTGCCGGCTTTACCCCTTTTGCAGCCTCCCGCAGAATGCGGCAGGCTTCCACTTGGCATCTCGTTGCCTTACGACGACATTTGGCCTTCGCGGGAAAAGCGAACGAGGCAGTGCTAGTATAGTATAGTATAGTATAGTACGACATTATATAACAAAATATAGAATAATAAAGTATAACACAACAAAACGTAATGCAGCATAATGCAGCACTACCTAATATGATAGTATATAATATAGTGTAATATATCATTCTTGGCTTATATTGATTTTATTGTGTTGTACTCTACTGTGTTACTTATCTGCATTATATGGCATTTTGTCATTTTATGCTGCATGATGTTTTATGTCTTATACCGCATCGTAAGATCCCGGCATAGCCAGAGCCATGTGGATGGCCTGGAGGCTTCGGTCCCTCATCTTCACGTGAGTTCGAAGCCTTATCAGACTGTGGCATGCTAGGGTTCAGGGCTTAGCGCTCAGGGTCTAGGATCCAGCGAGACATCATGTCACAGCCCTAGTTGCCATATAGGGGCAAGGTAGATTCAGCGGGGCATGATGTCACAGCCCGGCAGGCAGAAGTCTGATGATCGTGGCGCAACGTCGCTGGAATAATGCGGGCGCAGCCCGCCTTGGTGGTGCAACTCCTTGGCCAGCACCTCTGCTTGCCAGCAGAGCAATTCTGGAGCTTGGCAGCGATTCGAGTCACACCAAGGTGTCGATGTTCGTCCCATGCGGCCAAAGGCCGGATTTCGGCACACAGCTGTTTGCAGTTCTGCAGTTCTCTGTCCCGCGTATCCGTTTGTCGCGAAATCTGCTCAGTTATTGGCAGAATGCAAGAGTTCGACAGCAGCTGTCGCTTGCTGTCCCTAATTTAAACAGACTTGAGAGGCACCGGAGGTGCTACCATGGGCCGACGCTTGACGGAGGTCCTGACAGTGTCATCATATGTGCTTGGTCGGTTGGAACCTGTAGCTAGAGCGTCCGTTTCACGCTTAACGCTGCAGTGGTTGAGCGTAGTTGTCGAGTTGATTAGAGATGGCATGTGTTTGCACCGTATGGCTCATTCCACTGCCCGGCCGTCGCAACCCTTCGCCAGGTGCTCCGTCAACTTCGCCAAGGGGTGGGCACAGGTGCGTCGATGTGCAGACCAACGCGTTCCCACCTGCACGGCTTTGAGGGGAGGGGGTGAAGGCATGATGGGGCAGCTGGTCTTCCCCTGAAACCTGAAACCCAAACCGGAGTGCGAAGATGTTGTGAGGTAACTGAGGCAGTTGTGCAGGAATGGGGCAGAGACAGAGACTCTCCTCGGCCTGTGCAAGTGTGGCGCCTCAGCCTTCCACGGCCTTGTGAAGTCTCTCCGAGAGACTCGGTGATTAGAAGTTTCCGCATGCACAGACAAGCACCTGTCAGCTCTCTTCCATCTGATGCTTGCTGATGCTCCGGTCCTGTGCAGTAGAAAGGGTGTAGGTCGTGTGGATTGTGTTTATTGCCAGTGACCGGACATGATGTAGGCAAGCACCAACAGCCCTAGCTAAAATATTGCAAAGGGGGGGTGTACCGTCCCGCAATACATTTGCCGGTTTCGAAAAAGGTTTTTGCAGAGGGGTTTAATTTCTGGTCGTTGAGCCAGAAGCCGTGCCCGTACTTTGGGTACTGCTACCATCATTACTATGCATGTGCTCTGCACCGGCTGTTCGTCCAATGAGATTGAATCTTGCCCCGTGAATGTATGGCGCGGCCCCCCCTCGCAACATATTCGTGTTTCTTCGAGCATACTCCCAGAGTGTGTGTCAAAGAGCATAGCAGCTGGGTGACCGAACCATCGGGCTCAAGAACTCAACGGAAACTTCGCAATACATGCCCCTGTGCTCGTTGCCCCTCCAGAGGGCGTGTGCAGGCCTCCACACAGCCTACACGCTCCAAGACAATCTGACACATTGCAGTTGACACAGAAGCATAGCTGGATGCATTTCTGCGGTACGTTCTGCTTTCCTGAGGATCTCCAGTCAAGGTCCATGTAAACGGCAGGGAACAGGATATCAGATTCGTATTCAGACTTTCCCACCTCAGGAAGATCGGAAGAGAAGTGCCAGCTGTCTTCCATGGACCTTTGGTCGAAGCAGCTTTCAATCGCTTTGTGAAGCATGGCATTTCGTGCACCCAGGCACATAGGGATCACAAAATGTCTTGTTTTGCCTGCTTTAGCAGACCGTATAAAGATCTCGCGGTTGTCTTTAAGGATCGGTGAGAGCTTTAGGTGGGAATGTCTTCCGGTGCCCAGTTTGCTCCTCATGCAGCAGGTTTTCCAAAATGTCGCAGTGCGAGCACCGAAGGCTCTTGGGGCCTTTGCAGGAGACCAAGCTTTAAAGACAGTGTGCTGTTGCTGCTCGTCGGGGATTGAAATCCCTCTCACTCCTCAAGGGAAACGGGTCTTCGTAAGCTACCGAAAACGACAACACCTTTGTGCAGAGATTTTTTCTCCCGGCTGATGTGAAGTCAGGCTGGGAACGCTTGTGCCGATGACTCGGTCGAGTAACTGCCGGAAGCTCTTGGGCTCTGTATCCCTGCAGCCGTCCAATGGAAACCTTCCTTGCAGATGGACACGACCCCGTAAGCCCTAAGCCCTAAACCCAAGGCCCTAAGCCCTAAGTCCAAAAAAGGAAGCACGAGCTTCCTTTCAAGACATCTCCCCTCTCGACGGAGAAAACGTAGACGCAGTCATATGGAGAACTTTGGAAAGGAATTCGTTAAGGTGTCGCTCGAGGGAGCCTCCTTTGTGTTTCCTTTATTTCGAACATGTCATGTTGTATTGTATGGTTTCACCTATCAAGGAAAACGGGCATTGGTAAGCTACCGAAAAGGAACTCGGTGAGATTTCCCCCCGCGAGGGAAAACGCTCGGAAGCAACTGATTTACGGGCTCGTTAAATTAACGTGTCGCTCGAGGGCATTTCCCTTGTGCTTCCAGTGTTTCTGAAATGTCATGTTGCGTTGTATAGCCTGCCTGCAGGTCGAAGTCACAAGCCCAGCACTCTGCGATTCGTCGGCACACTTTCCATCCGTCGACGATCCGATGCTTGCAGCGTGCCAGCCTTGCTGCTCCCGCTCGGGCTTCCTCGAAGCAGAGGTTTCTGTAGATGCCATGCGACACACTGCTTTCGAAGTCTGAGACTTGCAGGGTAGAATAGGGTATAGATGTGGACTATTATAGACAGGCTTGAAAAGGTTTAGTTGGATTTACTTCGAGGGTTGGGAGTGTCTACATCGATGGCTCCCTGGCCTGCAGCCAGCAGCGGTTCAGGTGAAGCTCTCGCGGTGCACCTTGCAGTGCCTGCAGCCCATGGTGAGAGCTCCCGCCAGGGAGGTCTCCCAAGCTGTGTGTTGCGGGCGCGCTCCTCTGCCATGAGCGCTTGAAATTCAATTTTGCAAGGCTTTTGAGGAAGGCAGGCATGGGCTGTAATGTGGCTGTTGACGCTGGGCTCGCATCTAGTGTTTCAGAAGCACTGCGAAGATTGGCCACGCGCGGCAAAGATTGGCAGAGCTCTGCGCAGGGCTCTTTCCTTTTGAGCTCCGAGTCTTTCGATCCAACTATGGCTACTCGGTCCTAGGGTTATGAGCTCCGAATTTCGGCCAGCCGACCTTATAGTAATCTTCCGCAAGCAGCTGGTTGACAAGTAATCATTGCGCCCTTCTTCAAAGCAGGAACCAGCCTAAACCCTAAACCCTAAACCGGACTTTGATCCTCGAGAATTTCCTCACCGTGCTCTCCCGTCACCGTCCGGAGGACTTGAGCTGGGCACGTGTTCACGGTTTAGAGTTTAGGGTTTAGGGCTTTTTTCTCAGAAGGCGCCTTAACCTTCGAAAGCACTCTCGGGTCAACTGCCGAGTATTTCATGCAGCTTCTGCAAAGGGAAGCTCGCCCTCCTCCGCAGCTCAGGGCGCAGGCTACACTGAAGGAGGTTTGAGCGATAGGCCTTTGAGAGGATGTCATTTCGCAGAATTGTTCTTCCGGCATAGAGAGAGGGAGTGAGGCAATCTTCGGCAACACAGCCAGCAAGGTATATCCGGTCTTGAAGAGCGTCGAAAGAAACTACATCGTGCGCCGTGCGCACACAAAAAGGGGAGAGGTTTTCCACTCAAGGTTTCTTCGGCTTCGTTAAAATCTTCGGACTCGTTCAAAGATATCGTGGTGTTTTGCGTGACGCATGTAGGTCTCAGCTTGTGTCCGCGACCTTTGGCCTTCCATATTCCTGCCTACAAAGTGCTAACCATCCAAGACTCCTTCCATAGACGTAGGCTTAGAGCAGGTTCTCCGCTTCAGCGGCTTCACTCAATGCACGGCGGGCGAGAATTCAACAGACTCCCTCTTGTCAGACCGGGCCCTTTCCTAGAGACTGTAGGGGCAAGGAGCACGCAAAACTTTGCTAACACGCACTCGTGTACGCAACTACCAGGTCATTACGTTTCCCATGAACCAAGCCACTTTGAGTCTGCCGCGTTTTGTGTCGCCGGGAAGTGAGTCTTGCATGGCTGCCGTTTCTTGGAGTGGCGACTGCGAGCGTCCGGCCGCCTGCATCCGGCAAGATGGATCGAGGCCGAGAACGAAAAGGGCGCACCAGCTGCTGTGGCCAACATCCGTAAGGCTTCGAGCAGCTTTGATAGGACACCACTTCGCACTTCGGCTGCTTCCCTCGTTGCACAGCAAGCGAGAATCCCACAGAGTCCATCTTGTCAGCAGACCGGGCCTTCTTCTGAGTATCAGGACAGAGGGCGAGCAACAAGATGCTGACACACACGCATGCGTGCCCCAACCGCGTCATTGCCTCTGCCATGAGCCAAGCTGCTTGGAATTTTCAGCAGTTTTTGTCGTGTGGGGGCAAGTCCGCCTGGCCGCAATTGCTTGGAGCTGCGAAAAGAAAGCACAAAGTGTGCCGGCGTCGCCATCACTGCTCCCATATAGAGAAACTATGTCGCGGCCGGTGTGGACTCAGTCATGACTGCATGTTCCCTGCCGCATGCATCCGGCCAGATCGATCGAGGCCGATAAGAGGGCACACAAGCTGGAAAGGTCGTTTCAGAAGTCTTGAGACAACTCTGGGAAACGGAGCCGTCGTTCTATGTCGTGACGAGTCATCAGCTACTTTCCAATCGAGTGCAGTAGCAGACAAGGCCCCTAGCAACGAGGCCGATCATCCTCTGATCCGGCTGAGCCTCCAGGGGAAGAAGACTGCTCCACGTTCCGTCTCCTCGATGTTGACAGGCGAGAACTAGACCACCTACGCCCTCCTGTCAGCAGATCAGATTCCCCTAAACGGTACGGTAGGGTTCTAAAATAAGGTCCCCTTTAAAGGGTAATATGCTGTAGGGTTCTATTTAATAGGCTTGCTTCAGGACTTTGCGTTGCTGGACACAGAGATGTGTACGCCTCCACCGCCGAGTTACTTTTGCCACGACATGTGCACCCTGGATTTCGACTTGTAGTGGGCGGGGAGTGTTTCTGCGTGTGCGGCGACCGAGTCATGACTGTGTGCGTCCCTCTCATGGCGTCCGGCAAGGTGGATCGAGGCCGCGAGCGAAAAGAGCGCACCAGCTGGAAAGGGCCGTCGGGAAGTGGAGCCATCGTGTTCTTTTGTTGTGAGCCATCAAAACTTTCCAATGCAGCACACTAGCACACAAGGCCCACAGCAACGAGGCCGATCATCCTCTGATCAGGCTGAGCCGTCAGGTAAAGAAGGCGACTCATTCCGGGGCATGCGGAGCCCGTTCAAAACTCTGAAGGCTTCAGTGTTTTTGGGTCCAGCCATCGGCCAGGCGCCAAACTGGCTGAGTGGGATTGCCGCAGATGAGCTTGAAGCCCAAGCAGGAGACGTGAGCTGTTTGACAAATTGCGTGGGTGTAGGCTTGTTCTCAGATCACGTGCCACCACTTCGGAGCACGGTCGCGATGGCCCCGTCTTGGAACTGTGGCTCTGCACGGAAGCAAGAGGCAATGCTGCATTGCTCGGGCGCTGAGGGGCCTGAGAGGACAAGGCGGTTTGAAGCCTGGTCCAAGGACTTAAACTTCAGGATCTTGCCGGTACAGTTAGATCCCCTCCATGTGACGCGTGCGTCTTTGATTTCCTGTCTTCCATGTGGTGGAAGCCTTTATCCTCTCGGGTTTTGAAGAGTGTTTCGGGCGGCGAGGACAGTGCTGTCCGCGCCCTGGCTTCACAGGGTACACGGGACAGCTTGGGTCGTTTAAAGTTAAAGTTATGCAAAGTGTAAGAATATCTATCCAAGAAGCAGCATGTTTGACCATTGCCTGGGCCCACCGAGACTCTTCGCACAGACCGGGCAGCAGGAATCGTTCGGGTTGTGTTGCATGAGGGGACTCGTGGTGGCTGGCAAGCTGACCTCTGAGACGATGGGATCCTAGCCGCCCTGTGCTGCGCTTCTTTGGCTGTGGCCAGGCGCGTGAGGTGTACCCAATCCATGAAGCAAACGTTGTATTTGGTTCACGTTTGTGCATTTTCCGAGCGTGTTGCTTGAAACGTCGAACGTGCCCGGCGACTATGGTGCACCTCCCCACCACGCACCGCAGTTAAGTTTCCGTCTTTTCACTACTGGTAGTTGGCTCGTACTCGGTGTGGATGGTAGGCTCACAGCAAGCGGGGGGGCCCTGCGATGATGTCCGCAAGGTTTTCGTGACTCGTCGTGACTCGGCCTGTACTGTCCGCCTGCTATACTAAGCGTGCAGACTGTGCCTGCTCTTTGTCGCGCGGAAGGAGTTGCTAGCGGTGGAGCACAGGCGCGGTGCTCTGGGCCGCTTCGCATGTTCCCGACCAGTCTGTGGGACATGGTGCCATGGCTCTGCATTTCCGACCCTGCTGCGACGAGAAAAAAGAGTGCCTTAGCTTTCGCAGCTTACAGTAAACCACCATGATGCCGCATCTGACAAGTATGTGATCATGTACCAAAGTAGTTCAGATCTAGAACCCAGAAGAAGTCCAGGAGCATCAATTCCTGCAGACCTCCAGCACGTCAGGCAGCTTCTCAAGCGTGTTTTCCCGATTATTAGACGGCAGCTTTTCTTGCTCGAAACCCTGGCCAGCACACAAACAGGAAGTCTGGCAGACTCACCCTACCTCGCCGCGCAGCCCTCGAAAAGCACAGACCCCACTCATTCGCTGGTGAAGGTTCCGGGAGATATGTGGAGTGTTCTCGATGTCGGAGCCAGCAGCAGTTATCCAAAACATGCTATAATGAATGTACAGTATATTTTAACATTATAGCACATATATTATGAGGCAAGGTACAATATGTCATCTAGTGTACCACAATACAATGCAGTCTGGCACTCTGCAGCATATGACCATATGACATAATGTAGTGTAATAGACTCCAATCTAACAGCAATATTACAATAATTAGAATGTAATCTATTGTAATCTACGAGCATACATTCCAGTACAGCATAATGTAGAATAGAAAATAACGCAAACCAACATGCCATACTATACTATACCATACTATACTATACTAATGCTATACTATACTACACGATATTGTACAACATGATATACAATGAAATATTACAAAAACTGTTACGCAAAAAGCTTCACCGGAATATAGTGCAGTACAGTATAGTACTAAACAGTTTCATAATAACATAGTACAGTATGGCACGGTATATTATGTGTTAAAGAAAAACTGTACAGTATACTGTATCGTAATATGTAGAATTTTTTGGGTTATGGTCATAGTGTAGTATAATATAGTGTGGTATAATGCAATATGCGTTGAATCAGTAGAGTACAATACAAATTACGTTGACTATAAACGACCATTGAGAACATGACATAATACAGGATAAGGCAACAGATTATTAATGTTCTGCCATGTTTTGTCATAGCCGGTGTTGTTTGTTGTAATTCAAATACGTTATGTTTAAGTATATGTTTGAGTATATGTTCATTACAATGCAATATGTAATATTATACCACATTTCGTCATGTTACATCATCTTACATAATACCAGGCTCGTTGTCTGCTAGAACATGTTGTAATCGAACATGTGGTACGGCACTATGTTATACTCTATGCTTAATTTTGAGCAATTTTTCATTATATATCGTTTCATAGTACTTTACGAAATTACACTGTATTCACTCGGAATATCGAATCTCGCATAGCACAAAATATGACAAATAATCATCTAACCTGCTAGAAAGCTGATAGTAGAGTATACTACAGCAGAATATACCATGATGGCATCTTAGGGTCTATTGTACTCTCTCTCTCTATATATATATATTGAATTTTGTTGTAATGCATGTCTTTTTCGTTTACTATGCTGTCATGCAGCTATGTTATTTAGCACTTGAGACTTGTATGCTATCTTGTATAAAACTACATCCTATTATACTATACTGTAATGTACTAAACAGTATCGCGCCATCATATCAAGGTAAAATCGTGTAGTATGTTTCACTATCTTATATTGGGTCATGTTATAGTTCGCTATGGTCTTTTCGTTTTAACTATTATACTATGTTCGTCATACTACATGATGCTTTATGACTTGTACTGTGCCGTAAGATCCCGGCATGGCCAGAGCCATGTGGATGGCCTGGAGGCTTGGGTCCCTCCTCCTGAAGCCTTATCAGCCTTTGGCCCTTGGCATGGCTAGATTCAGAAGGAGCTCCTGTCATAGCCCCCGATAATTCTAGGGCTGCCACATGGCAGGCAGAAGTCTGATGATCGTGGAGCCGCGTCGCTGGAGTAATGCTGGCAGAGCCCGCCTTGGTGGTGCAACTCCTTGGCCAGCACCTCTGTTTGGGGTTTAGGGTTTGGGGTTTGGGGTTTACGGTTGCAAATGCATAGCCTGCCAACGGTTGGAGTCGCACCCAGGTCTCGATGTTCGTCCCATGCAGACAAAGGCCGGGTTCGGCACACGGTTGTTGCAGTTCTGCAGTTCTCTGTCCCGCACATCCCTTTGTCGCTTGGTAAGTGGCAAAATGCAAGAGTTCGACGGCAGCTGTCACTTATGACCCCATTTTCAAGCAGACTTGAGAGGCACTGGAAGTTCCACGATGGGCGGACACCTGGGAGTTCCTTACAGGGCCATCAGGGCGGCCATCACATGTGCTTGGTCTTTTGGAACCCCAATATCCCTTAATTAAGGAATATTCCTGAAATCATATCACGGATCCTACTATAATTTCAGGAATATTCCTTAATTAAGGGATATTGGAGCCTCTGGGATTAATCCTGTGGGGGTCGCTTGGAAGCTGTCTGAAAACATGCTTCAACCCATGACTTCCTCCCTGTAGCAGGGGATGTTCCTAGCTCCGTCCAAGCAAAAGATGGGAGTTTCCGAAATATAGGGGTACCGTATTTTGGGGTCCTTATAATAAGGATCCTGCTATTTAGGGTACTATATTGAGGTCCTCTATTTTCGGAAACTACCAGATCTCAACAGGTCTGGGCCCATCCGTAGCAGGCTAGCCATGTGCGCCTGGTACAAAGGACTGTAGCTGTTCTAGGCCTGGACTGTTCAACTTATTGCGCTGGCGCCACATGCTGTCTCGTCGACGCTTCATTCTCCTCCCCAGTGCAACGTGGAAGTTTTTGTTGGAGGATATGCTGTAGCATGGTCTCTCGAAGTTTCAATTCAAAACTGACCTGGAGCCGTCCAGGGCAGCTGCGGGTAGATGCAGCTTGTCCTGACAGCAATCCTCTGGGTTTTGCAAGGGTTCACGGTTTAGGGTTTAGGGCTTAGGTTTCAGAAAAGGGTCACAGGTTTTGACAGAGTTTCCATCATTTAGACGAACCCGTCATGATGTTTCACCAAGCCTTCTCCGTTTGAGTTTGGACAACAGCAGTAAATAAGCAACTTCGACAGGACACTTTTCGTCAGAAAACGGCCCGAGGATCAACACGCATGCATGCAGTTTCAGCTGCACCATCTCCTGCCTCTGCTGTTGAAGCATCGTGCCTGGGAGCTTCGGGCATTTTGATGCACTGGCAACAGCTCATGCCAGTTGCGTGACGAGCTGTTTCCTGCTTACAGGGTTTGGTGGCACTTGCCCTAAACCTGAAACCCAAAGCCATTGTCACTATTATTACTATTGTTACTATTGCTATGTCATTTTGCTTGTTATTGTAGTTGGCGTTATCATTGCTAGTACCATCATTATTGATACTATGGTTACTATGATTACGATTATTTTGTGGAGGGCAGCCTCTGCCGAGTAGCTGAGAGCACACCCCTAGGGCTAGGGCGATAAAGGTCGGTAACAGCACATTTGCTATGTTGGGCAAGTCGCGGTTAGTGCTAAACAACCGACTTCTGAATTACCAACATGTTCTCAGCGCCGCGGCGGATGGACAAGAGCAGGACAAAATGTTGGGAGCTCATTCGGCTTTGGACCATTGCGTCTCAGTTATCCGAGTCGCGCAGCCTGCGCTACTCAAAGGTCTGGTGCTCGACCTCCGTTGCTGCCGGAGGACCTGTCTTGAATGCTTGATTCATCCACTGATCTATGTGTACGCACGCAGAGATACATATACTCATGCATGCATGCATACATACATATTTGCCTTCCTACCTACCTACCCACCTACCTATCTACATACATGCATATATACATACATACAACGCAGTGAAGTTGAAGAATTTACATACTAGGGTTGTGGGTTTGCAAGTGCAGCAGCCTTCCATATGCGGCAGGGCATAAGCGGCCGATGCGGAGGAGCCACCCGCTGCGTCCTTCGCTGCGGTGGCGTTTCCCCCCGACGTCTCCGAGGTGCCGAGCTGATCATACTTAGGGTTCCCAGAGGCTCCAATATCCCTTAATCAAGGAATATACCTTAAATTATAGTAGGATCCTTAATATGATATACGGAAAATGTCTTAATTCGGGGATATTGGAGTCTTTGGGTTTAGGGCTTGGGGTTTATGCAAGGGTTCAGGAGCTATATCAGTTTATTGATTAGCATGATCGTCGTTGCTGCCTTTGTCAAAGTTGCCTTATTTTTGTTCTTTCAGCGCTCGAACTAGCGACGTTTAGACGACACTGCGAAAACCTCGCATTAGCTCGTCCTCGATGCTTCAAGTCTACATCTTGATAGCCTCCTCCTTAGAGTCGCGGGGCGGGCATTGCGGTGAGCCTCATGCACTATGGAAGGCCCAAGCGACAGGCTCATTTCGTTTCAGACCGAGGCAACCTGAACCCCAAACCCAACAGCTTCAAAGCCAAAGCCCCACACCCACCGTACAATATTTTAAACTGACCAGGGCCCTCAACCCAAAACCCCAAACCATAAATACACCCTAAACCCTGTTAAGCTCTAAACACGTAGCATGTATAGCAGTATCCTCATGACTCATGCCCTTAGGCTACAGTATAAGGAGCACTAATCGACCATCCCAACCCCATGTTCCAACTGTCTGGGGTTCACTTTACGTGAGCCTCCAAACCGATCGGAAGTTCGTCAGTGGTTTGAAATTTTAGGATTTGGGGGCTGCAGGGATTCCCTGCACCTTACAGCCCGTGTAAAAGCCTATAGAACCCCTGCAGAACTTTCCGGAGCCCTTATAGTATTATAGAACTCGTACACAACCTTTGTAGAATCGCATAGAACCCTTTACAGAACTCGTATGGAACCTTTCTATAACTCGTACCATGAATCCTATCAGCAAGCACTTGCAGAGCATGCGACAGGCAGATGTGCTTCTGCGAGCACTCGCAGAGCGGGGAGACGACGAGGCGGCGAATGCCAGGGTTTTTTCAGGGCTTTCGATCCAAAATGGCATCTGCACAAGCACCTCGGTCTGTGCCAGCTTCGACGCAGCGCTTTCGGGTTCTGCTTTGCATCCGAACAAGGCGATTGTCTCCCAACACAAGCCTCTCAAAGCCGAACAGTCTCACCACGGGTCAGCTGGGAAAGTGAAGTTGTTTGCCCATGCAGTCAGTTCTTGTGCAGGCACACAGCATCAAGAGCCATCGACCTACTTCTCTCTAAGCCCTGATCATGGTGAGTATCTTGCATCCACCCTGAGTGTACTGTAGTATAGCATATTCTTACAGCATATTGTAATAAGTTATTCTCGTAGAGTCTCGATGAGTAATCATTTGCGCTGCACTTCGGCCAAGATCCTTCTCCCATGAGCTACATCCCCATGTAAGTCGCTGAGGAACGGATTATATCATCGAAAGCTGTTGGAGTTTGAACAGGGTGTAGGCTTTAGGGTTTGGGGCCCGAAACCCTAAAGCCTAAACCCTAAGGGTTTGATTCTCCAACAGTCTGCATCTCGAATCCGGAGGCCTTCACCTCTGCCAGCGGCGTCCTCTCTGGTGGCAGACTCAGGGAAGGGCCCCAAGACCCTTAAACCCAAAGACATAAACCTTAAGCTGCCTTAAACCCTACACCCTAAACCGGTACAGCCTAATCCCTAAAGCTTCAACTCCAAATCCTAAATCCTGTAGAACCTGAGCTGTGACCTCAAGTTCCATGTCTCATGCTCATGCTGTCGCTCTGGGCTGAAATCCCTACAACCAAGGATCCCTAGAGAGAGAGAGAGAGAGAAGTACCCGGAACCCTAGAAAGTCAGAACTGGGTTCAGGATGATGAATGAGAACTTTCAGCACCGGGATTCCCATACTGTAGGTCAAGGGCATCAGGGTTTTCACGTTCCAGTTGTCTGGCTGCCGCCGTGGCTTTCTTGTGCGAGCTTTGTCTGAGTCTTTTGGAAAACCCTAAACCCTTCTGCCCTTTCGAGGCTGGAGCGACTCCATCCTGGAGCTTGTGGCAGAGGCTGTCTGATGTCGTAGCCACATCTAGGGTTTTGAGTGTTGGGACTTCGCGTTTAGGGTTTAGGGTGGGGTATGCTATTGCATTGTAAATATATGTGTTATTCCCAAATATGCAAGCCCTTAGACGACATGCATTCCGGGTCTTCTCCTTGACAGGTATTTTTTGCTGGAGTGAGCCTTTGCGATTCGATCTAACTCGAATCCTAAAGGTCCTCTAAATCCGCTTGCGCTCGTTGGCAAAGACGACTCCACTCTTCGGGTGATTCAAATCTTTCAGACCCTGTAAGACGTCAGCTAACCTGCAAGTAAAACCTTCAAGACTTTTCTGGATCTGCAGCAGAAACCCTTGCAACAACCTTTTTGAAGACCCTCACAGAAGCCGAGTAAAGCCATTATGACAATCTCCCAGAATCCGAATACATACTCCTACAGGAGGAAAGTTCGCTGTGCTCTGGCATGTCTTGAAGACCTTCCAAACCGCTTGCCTTCTTCGACTCATCCGCAAAGTCGTTTATCCAGTTCATGTGGTCCTCTGTTAGCCAGGCCAATCAACATGCATTTTTACTGGTTGTTTGCAGGATCCCATCGGTATTTGCGACGAAGCCAAGAGATGTAGAACATTCTCTTCCTATATAAACCCTAAATTCCCCTAAGTCCCAAAACCCTAAACCCTAATCCCTAAACCCCTAAACCCCAAACCCCCAAACCCTGAAACCCTAAACCCCTAAACCCTATAGATCACTCTAAGGAACCCTCAGGTATATTCCTTTGTAGAATCCTTAAGCTTACACCCAAGACCCACAGAAGAGCCTCCGTAGGTTGCCCGCGGGCCGACTGCGGAGGCCCCTGTGGAGGAGGCTCCCCGAAGCAAGCTGGATCTGCTGTTTGGGTTTATGGTTTAGGGGTTCAGGGGTTTCGGGTTTTGGGGTTTAGGGTCTGGGTATAGGGTTGAGGGTTTGTTCTTGTCTTCGCTTTGGGTTTTAGAATACATTTGGAACTGTTTTTAGAGAGCGGCAGTTAAAGCGGGTCATCTCGCAGGGTTTGATAGGGATCTTGGACGTTTCGTTTATTTGGTTCAACAAGATACGGGTTCGAAAAGGTTAGTATTGGAGGTTTGGGGCTTTCGGCTTCTGGCGTCCGGTTGGGACTGAACGGGGCACTCGAGCTTGAGGCTTGGGGGTCTAAAGTTTTGTTACATGCATACTGCATACTATAATGTGAACTTGTATATATAATCTATATATATATATATATTGTATGTTGTAATACGTTATATCTCATGTACTAGTTTTTGTACATGTATGTGCATATGCATATGCATATATGATAACATGTATATGTATATGCACATGTGTATGCACATTCATATGCAGGTGTATATGTATATGTTTTTGTATATGTATACGTATATGTAAATGTATCTGTACATACCTGTATAGATAAATCGATAAATGAGTAAATAAGTGTATATATATATATACACATCAGATCACATTTGCTTCAATGGTAGACATTGATATATATATATATATATATAATATCGTCTTGCTAGCTATCTACCTACTTGTCTATCTATCTATCCATCCATCTACCTATCTATCTATCTATCTATCCATCTATCCATCGATCTGTTTATCTATCTACCTATCTGTATCCATGCATATATATATATATATGTATTGTATTTTATATATATATATACACACTCACACACACACATCTGTTGCAATGTGATAAGGTTTATGGAATCACGGAGGTTTGCGTTTTGGCCTTGATTTAAGGTGTTCTGCAGCCGATTCTATGAAACCGAAGAATCACCAATTGAACCGGATATCCCTGCACCCGAAATCGAATCCGACATGCGAAACAAAGCTTCGTCCCGGAACCCAAAGCAAAAGCTCCGGATCCCGAAACTGCCATTGAACCCTTGGAGAACGCTTGTGATCTTGATACGTATATAACCCATAAAGCACCCAAATAGCCAAATAGTCCGTTTAGAACCCTTCGAGCGCCCTTGGACACTTAACCCTAAACCTGAGCACCCCAAACCAGGTATGGCACTGGCTGGCGGCGTCGGAGCGGCTCGCGCGGGCGCTCTCCTTCGCACGAATCCCAGAGTAGGATTCGGGGTTTCAGGGTGTCGTGGTCCAAAATCGAAGGTGTCTCTGCGTGCTCTACAAGGGTACGTAAATGAGGATTGTGATTGTAGGGGATGCGGAGTTTGAATGATTGTATTCATGGTTCAAGATTTTGGTCTCGGGGTTTAAGGTTCTCAGGGTTGGGGCTGCGCGAGGGTTTGGACATGTAGACTTGTCTGGCATAAAGCGAAAGGTTCTTGTAGATTGCTGCCCCTTCACTGTGGCTTTAACGCTTCGACCGTGACGAGACGAATCATATGCAAGCTTTGGCGTCGAGGCTTTGGAGTCTTATCAGAAAGGATATTAGGGTTTTCAGCATAATATATATAGTGTATTCTGGCATATTATGGTACCAGTATGATATAGTAAGTTATCATGTGTCATAATATACTTGAGGGTGTAGCTGGTCTTGCTATTCGAATTAGGCTGTCGGGATTTTAAGGCCCGGTCCATCTTCGGGAGGGGTGCGGAGTCGTGGGGGGAGAGGGCGGGGTTGGTGGGCTCCTCTATTCCAGCAAGTGCCGAGGCAGACCACTTCTCCGTTGCCGGCTTGGCAGCACGTGCATGGCTCAATCTTTAGAACTCATTTACGGTTTGCAGTTTCGAGTTTAGGATTTCGGGGTACCCTGCGGCATGCTTCTGTGGCAGGAGGCGTCACAGAAAACATGCTGAAGATATGCTCGTGGTCTCAAGACTGTCGAGCCTTAGCCTTAAAAGCAGTGTCCCGGATAATCCAACCGGCGAGGTCTGGAGACACAGCAGGAAGCTGCCGGTGAAGCAGCCGAGAGGCGGTTGCCTGGGTTGCCTGTGAATCTGCGGGTCCAGGGCATTGTGCCATTCAGTTGGCGGCCCTGCGTAGGTGCGGGGTTCGGGGACCCAGAACCCTAAAGTTCTCAGAGCGACGAAAACGAGTATTTTCATACGAAGCCTTAGGGGAGTAGGGGGAGAGGGGGTAGGGGGCCCTTAATGCTCAAAATTAGGACCAAATAAGGCTTATTTATTTAAGGAAGTATAGTCCCCTGCCCCCCTCCCCCTTACCCCCCTAAGGGTCCCTATGATATTTAAACGGCAAGGACATCGTGCGTTATTTTCAGTAGTGTCGGGTTGTGCATCTAAGGCGCGTGATGTGTGTCGCTTCTGTAGTATTGTTGATATGTTTTATACAATTTAAACTGTTCTGGGTTTCTTCATGTTTCAGAAATGCTATCTAGTAATGATGATGGCTGCAGTAATTTCATTCCTGCTGCTCTTGTTGTAGCTTCTGCCCCAGACTAAATGCTCAAAGACCTGCATGTGCAGCCATCGGCTCTGGATCGGGGCTGCCATGGGTGGCCCCCAATGGCGGCTGCCAAAAAAGTTGCCGTAGAGCCTCGGCTTCCAGAGCAGAGGGTTCTCCAAAGCTTGTCTTTAGACGCAGTTCCCCCACCAGTGAACTGAGACCCTGAAACGGAATCCTCAAAGAGATGTGAGCTGAACGCCGAAATGCCTCTGGCTGCAAAACTCGAAACCCCTCATGTCTATACTAAAGCCCAAGCTAAGCTGCCAACCTAACTACAGCCGCGGGAGGCAGGAGACAGACCCACGTCACGAGCCAGAGAATCTCAAATATGTGTTTCAGGACTTTGATGCCGCTGCAGGCTAAAACAACATAGGGTTATGAAGCCCGGGTCCAGCACAGCGTTCCAGTCTGTTAGAAAGCACGCCATGTGCAAGCATAGCGTTCTAGTACCTCTCCTCGATTCGAAAGCCCTAAGGCGGCTTGGGCACATGGTGGCCAGCCGCGGAGCAAGGTCCGGAGCTCAACAGAACAGATAATGAACGTATGGAGTGGAATGTGTGTGACCATGTGGAATATAATGTATGAGATGATAAAAGGAGATGAGGAAATTATTCAGCAGTATGTTTGTGACAATATTGAAGATTGTTTCTACTGTGATCTTGCGCTAAGCTTTTAACCCCGAAGCGCTCTTAGAAAACGATGCCACGGATGTGGGCTTTAGGACTTTACTGCTTTATAGAGTAGTGTATCGTTTCGGGTTTGGGGTTCAGAGTTTGTGGGTTCTGGGGTTCAGGGATGTCGAGAGTTTTAGTATGCAGGGATGAAGCTTTCAAGGTTTTCAGTTCGAAGCTTCGGGAAGGTTTCGGATTTGGATGTACGGCTGTCGGGTTTTGCAGGGTCTCGGCATCGGCGACGTACGATGCCGACGTCTGAACTGCCTAAACCCTAAACCCTAAACCCCGAAACCCCTAAACCCCTAAACCCCTAAACCCCCAAACCCTAAACCCTAACCAGAAGAGAAGCGGAAGCAACATGAGAATCAGACACCAAGGGTAGTACGCGTAGTCAAGAGCCATCAACCTGTCGCATCCTTGCCGTAGCCATGCAGCTGGGGTTACCCCGCCATCTTCAATCTCAAGTCCAAAACCTTAAATCATAGTACCCTGAGGCCCAAAAGCCTTATATAGTATGGTCTTTGGGCCCAAAAGCCTTAATATATGAGTCCTTAGAGCCTTCGCTGCTTTTGATCGGTTCTAAACTAACTAGGGCGCAAATTGGGCTTTGTGGCAGCCCACAGTCCCGATAACATCCTCATAACTTAAGCTGCCCTTGCTCAAAGCCGTTATAAGCCCCGTGTAGACTGCTCATGAGAACCCCATAGTACACCCTAAACCCTAAACTCCTAAACCCTAAACCCCTTCATCGACTTGTACGGAGGAGCTCTTAGAAAAATCGACAACAACCTCTCAACCCTAAGCCCCATATCCTAGACATAGCCGTAAACCCGCAGCCCGAAGCCCGAACCCCAAACCTTGCAAGCGGGTTGACTAACTGGGGTGGTTTTGCTGCTGTTTGCAGCTTGTGCTCTGAGAGGCAACACCAGACTGTGCAAGCCGTCATGTTCATGCACATGCGAAAAGTGTCGAATCCCTCGCGCAGGCCATGTTTTCCTAGCAAGCATCTGTGAAGTTTGGACTGTGTAGTCTTAGACCTCGCCCCGCAGACTATCATGGTACGAGGAAGATGCCAAAGCAAAATCGCGCTACGCGATTTTGCTCCTCGTTTTGGGTGTCTCTTGTTTTGTGTTTTGGTTTGGGGGAGGGGGGGTGGGGGGGGCTGATTCCGTCGTTGCCGTACCGCTTTTCAACTGAGTGCAAGCTCGAGGATTTCTCTGGTTCCAAAAGCGCAGACTCAAGGGTTGCCGCCGTTATTAAGCTGCCACCGCACCGTTCTGCGGACGCGATGGGCAGCATCTCGAACGCTACGTGGCAAATGCGACATGTGACATCACATCACCTCACCTCACATAGCATCACATAGCAAAACCCTAAACCACGTCGCAGCAGCGACAAAGAAGCCTTTAGACTGAATGCTGAACCTGAAAATACACCTTCAAACGTTGCCTGACTCTCAACATCAACGAAGCAAACCCTGTAAATACCGACAAAAAGCACCCCAGTTAGTGAACCCGCTGGGAAAACCTTAAACCCTAAACCCTAACATCCCGAAGCCCTAAACCCCACACATGGCCCCAAACCCGAAACCCCAACCCTAAACCTTAAACCCAAGCCCTAAAAGCCCGAAGCCCTAAACCCTAAACCCACAAAAGGATTCAGAACATGCGGCACCCGAAGATAGGACACATAGGACCCTGACAGGCAGCATTTTTGGTAAAAAGAACCCGAAGTGAGGTACCACGGAACTCAGAGAACGTGCGACGCGGCCCCCAGAAGAGCCTGAACCCTGCGAGCCCCCAGGCATATGCAGACACGCGGCCGGCGGACTTTGGATCTTTCAAAGAGATCCCAGGTGGAGAGGGGTCTTGGGATTTTGGGTTTAGGGAACTTTGGAGGTTCAAATTTAGGGTTTCGGAATCTGGAGTTGAGGATTTTGGAGCTGAGGGTTTGAGGGATTGAGGGATTAGGGTTGACGAGGAGGAAGTGGGGTTTTTTAGATGGAGAGGGCATGGGCTTGCGGGTGTCTGCGTGCGGACGTGGGTAATAACACCATAGGCAGGGGCCTTAATAATCATTTGTAACCTGTTATGGATGAGGCCTGTTTTAAGTTTCAGGGTTCGATACGTACGGCTTGTTTTCTGCCGGAGGTCGTGAAGACCTGCTCCGCCTGATATGCGGCCGCAGCTGGATTGACATCTTGAACGCTAAGCCTAAGCCCTAGACCCTACACTGTAACTCGGTTTTCTGTCCTTTTCCATCTACCTATCTCTCTCTCTCTGTCTCTCCCTGTTTCGCTTCGTTACGAGCCTTAACTCAGACTCTCTCTCTCTCTCTCTCCATGCTTTTTCGAGCCTCAACTCAGAAGCACTGCGCCTTGAACCCGGAAGGCTTCGGGCTCTGGGGTTGTGGGCTTCGGATGGACCTAGGTTTTTTGGATTTAGGGGTTCGGTGCTCTCGGGCTTTAGGCTCAGGCATTTTTCGCGGATGCGGGGGCTTGTTAGCTCAGGGTTTAGGAAGGGTTAAGGGCCACTTCAGGCTTTAGGCTCAGGCATTTTTGGCGGGGGTTAAGGGCCACTTCAGACACTTGACTTCTTACCACCCTTTGCGGCATTCTTTGATCCCGACTAGAAGGACCTGACCCCTGCAATCACCGCTGTCAGGCCTGCGAGGCCCATGTCCTGGAGTTGTTCTAATGAGCCTAGGCATGATTCCTCATCTTGCTGCTTGCCTTTTTCTGTGACCTTGCTGTCCTCTTTGTCGCCATCACCGTCGCGCTCCATCATCACCTTCATTCGTCTTCGTCGTCCTAAACCCTACACCCTAAACCCCAAACCCTAAACCCCAAGCCTTAAACCCTAAACCCAAACCCCCCAAACCTTGTAAACCTTGATAAAAGTTCGGCGAGCAATCCAAGGCCTGATGACCTCCGATTCTTGGCATCTACAAGGTCTCGGGGTTTTAGGTTTTAGCTGGGCCTTGCGGGTTTAGGGCTTAGAGGGTTAAGAGGGTTTAGATGGTTTAGAGAGTTTAGAGGGTTTGGAGGGTTTAGAGGGTTTAGAGGGGTTTATGGGCTTAGAGGGTTTAGAGGTCCAGGTTTGAGCTTGGGTATGGTTGCGGGGTTTGGGAGCTTGGACTGCCTATTCCCCCAAGGCGAGACACACGCATCCGCCCGAAGTGCTCCTCTGACAAACGGGATGCTTCAGTTCGACAAGAGCAAGAACTAAAGGTGTCGCAGATCCCAAGTCTTCATGTATGAGCATGGGTCAGCAGCCAGCAGCCCTCCGACAAACCCATCTTGGAGGTTCATAATTAATGTACCGTTTCCCCAGGACCTTCTTCTGATGATTGAGGCTCATCTATCAAGCCTGAAACCGTTGCCGCCTGCACCCTACCCCGGAGCTCAGGACGGACAAGACATACAGGATGACTACACCATTCCCATCGAAAAGAAGTTATGGGGCAAACCGCTGGACTCGATTCTCAGGCCGCTAGGCAGTTAAGGGGTTCCGGCTTCAGGCATTCGGGTTTAGGCGGTTTTGGGAGATTCGTCGGGGATTGGGATTTGGGAGTTCAGAAAAGTAGCATAGCTTTGTCAGTGGCTCTCAGGATCCTGTGGTTTGGAGTATATTGGGATCCCTGATTTTCTGAAACTACCGTCTATCCAACCGTCTACCCGGAACTGTCGCTTTCTGGCTACGATAGCTGCCTTGCATCTTTTTGGGACGTTCGAGTAAGCACTCCTCACTGAGAACCAGCCCTCCAAACACGAGCATCACTTTAGACCATAAACCCTAAACCCGTAAAGGGGTCTTGTCAGTCCGACTTGTAGGCCACAGCCCCTTGATGTACGTGAGGCTTTCAGTCAGCCTCGGGCTTTGACGACGCTTCGGGTTCTCACCAGGGTTACTGTCGAGGTCCTGAATGCGACGAGCGCCATACGAAGTAGCAGCAGTGTCAGTAGCGGTCCCCATAAGCCGAGTCGCAAGCGTTCAGGTCTACTTACTGCAAAGCGCGTGGGGTGTCCATGGAACCGGATGAGGTGCGGACGTACCAAGTCACAAAGACCGGGCTGGCAAGTTTTTAGCTGCTTGACAATGCGGGTTTTCGGGCTAAGGCCGGTTACTTGGAGGTTCAGGGGTAGTTATAAGCGGGTTATAAGTCCCCTAATATGGGTTATAAGTATAGCTACCCTACTTATAACCCTACTTGTAACTGCCCCTGAACCTCCAAGTAGGGGTTAGGGCATAGGGTTTAGGAAGCTCGGGCCTTGGGGTTCAGGATTTCGGGTTGTAACTTACATGCCAGGAAGCTTGCGATTCATCCTCGTCACATGGGTGGTTGTCAAAATTAGGGTCCCCTTTTGGGGTACCCTAAATGATAGGCGCCGTACTATAATTCTGACCCAAGAAGGGACCATAATTTTGACAACCACCCACATGTATCATAGGAAGCCGCTAGCAGGTTTAGGAAATGGGCTTGCAGAAGCTAGTCCGTGTCTACTTTGGCGTTAAAGTGATTCTTGGGTCCTATGTGATAACTGTACCCATAGGCTCCATAGCAGTTCCTTTTTAGGATTTCCTGATAGGATTCCAAAATATGAGCCCCAAAAAGGAACTACTATGGAGCCTCTAGGTAGGGTGAGTGAGAAGTGTATAGGCACATGGGTCAGGTCCTCGAGCAAGCTGCATCTAAACCCGAAAAGTCAAATCCCTGAACCCTAGATCCCGGAACCTAATGCCCGAACCCGACCGTGTACAGCTTTGATTATGATTGGACTCCATAGTAGAGAGGCCGCATATTGAACCCCTTATTTGTAGAAACCCATATTTGTAGAAGCGCATATTATCGAACCGAGATAGATCTTTTGAAGCCGATAGCTTGAGCAAGCCGCAGCGAGGCGGAGGTGAGGGTGAAGTTTATGCTGCCCGAGGCGCCCCCCTTTGACTTCTATTGGTGAGGGGAGGGTTCTTGGGTTTAGAGGTTTAGGGCTCTAGGGTTCACAGTCTTGGGGTGTATGGTTCTAGCAAAAACAGTCTTGGGGTTCGGGCTCTTGGGTTCTGGGGTTCTCAGGGTCTTGGGAGAGAGATTTAGGGTCCTCTGTTGAGGGCTTGAGGGCTTCGGGCATTTAGGGTTCTTGGATGTCTCCGGACGTGTTGTGGCTTGTCGCACTTGAAGGCCCAATCGACTTAGCGAGTATAACAAGGCTATAATCAGGATAACCCCCACTTAGGGGACTTTCAGCCCACCGTTTCGCAATACTCACTATAGCTCCCCTGAGCCCTTAACTAGGCTTGGCGGCATCTTGTTGGTTTGCCGGCTGCCTTCCTCACTTGGAGGATCATGGGATGCAGTAAGTATGGCTATAAGTGTGTTACTTGGGGTAATAAGTAGATACAAGTCTGGTTACCCTAAGAATGACCTTAGTTTACTAAGTCCCATGATCCTTCACCTAAAACTCCCCTTATGGAAGCTTTTATGGTTTCAGATTTTTTGGGTTTGGGGCTTTAGGATTCGGGGGTCTGGGGTTTTAGGGTCTAGGGTTTGGTACAGCGTTTACACTCCTAAATTACAGCTTAAACCCCAAACCAACAGCAAGAACCCTAAACCCTAAACCCTAAACCCTAAACCCTAAATCCTGAATCCTCCGCTCCTCAACCCCCTCGCCTTATCTGTTCTTGTAGCCATATAGTAGTCCCTATATAATATAACCCCCAATAATAGTCTCCATAATCCATTCCCCCATTCCCTACTAAGAATCTAGAGGAAGATCGACTAACTTACGCCCAGGGGCCCAGTTACTTACGTAATCCCAGGGAAAGCTGCGCCTTGATCCCCAAGCCGAAACTGCAAACTCTACTTGGGTAGTTGTCAAAATTAAGGTCCCTTTTTGGGTACCCTAAATAATAGGTGCCGTATTATAATAGGGACCCAAAAAGGGACCATAATTTTGACAACCACCCACTTAAAGAGTAACCAAGGTACTAGCAGGGTAAAAAAAACTAATAACAACTTGTAACCCCCCGATTAAGGCACTTGTAACCATACTTATTGATCCCCCAAGTAGACCCCAAACCCTAAAACCTAAACCCCTGTGGTATCCCTTATAGATTCCTAAGAACTCTAGTATACATCTTTTGAAACCCTCATATAAATCCCTTGAAAGTCGGCTCTTGTCTCCCCTTCTGATCGCAGGCCGGTGCAGGCCTGGGTTGGCTGGACACCTCCCTCTCTGTCAGGCAGCTGCAGCTGAAGGCCCGTTTTAAGGGTCGGGGTTGAGGGGTTTATAGGATCAGGGTTTAGGGTGAGGGGTTTAGGGATGTCTAGGGTTCAGGATTTAGGGTGAGGGGTTTAGGGATGTCTAGGGTTCAGGATTTAGGGTGAGGGGTTTAGGGATGTCTAGGGTTCAGGGTTTGGGTGGGATGTCAGGTTCAGGGTTTAGGGTGAGGGGTCTGGGGTTGCGTTTCAGGGTTTGGGAGTAAGGGGTTTGGGGGCGTACAGGCAAAGGGCTTAGGATTTAGGGGTCTGAAGACCTGTGCCCCGGATGAACCGGAGCAGGGCTCGAGGGCTTCTGGATTTTGAGTTCTTTTGCGTTGAGTTTTTTGGTAGAGGTTAGGGTCTCGATTGCTCTACCGGGAGTGGACCTAAGCCCCCAAAAGTACAGAGCTTCCCTTGGCCTTGGTCTTGGCGACAGTTCGCCGTTTCAGGGGCCTTGGGCCTGTGTTCTGACGGCATTTTTGTCCCCATGCCCCACGCTGAGTCTTTCCGGCCTGAACAGCCCTGAACCCCCCAAACCGTAAACCCCTGAACCTACCAGGACAGCGACATCGTCGAAGTCCTGGTCATCGACCGAGCGGCGCCTTTGCCAACTGAAGCGTCCGCCAACCTCACACGCAGCTGGGACTTAATGGCGTTCAGGTGTAAGATGTAGGGTGTCCGTCAGGTTTAGGATACCCTTGTTGGTTGAGGGCTTGCTGTTTGAGCATCCCTAAGCTAGAATCCAAAACACGCACGACCCGTTCTAGGACCTGAACCCGAAGCCTGAAACCACACCAAAATCCCCGACACCCTTAACCCTAAACCTAAGCACCATAGTCCCCCAAACCCTTCACCCTAAACTTAAAAACCATAATCCCCAAAACTCCAAAACCGTTAACCCTAAACCTGAACACCATAATCCCCAAAACTCTTAACCGTAGACCTAAACACCATACTCCCCAAAACCCTAGAACCTGATGCTTCCAGGTGCGGAAGCATTGCAGCTTCTTGCGGCCGGTCGTCCGCGGAGCGTGACCGACGCTTGGCTGGCCAAGGCCCAGCCGCACAGCCTTTGTCCGTGTTCCCTTCGGGTTTGGCATGTATACGACTAGAATTCCCTATAACGAGTGATGTGCGGATGTGGAGAGATACTCAACTCGCTAGTCATCCCGAGATCAAATCAACAGCACGGGACAATGATCCTTTATATGAATATGAGATCCTTATTCCTTATTCTGTCGTTGAGCTGTGCATGAGTTTCCGAAATCCCAGAGACTCCACTATCCCTTAACTAAGGAATATTCCTTAAATCATATTAGGGGTCCTACTATACTTCAAGGAATATTCCTTAATTAATTGATATTGGAGTTTCCGAAATTAGGGTGCAGCTTCGGGGCTTTTCGGCATTGAAGGTACAGGGTCCATGTCGGATACTGGTAGCACGGATACCTTTCAGAGAACCCTAAAGCCTGTCAGCCCGGACCACCAAGCCCGCTAATCCCAAACCCTAACCGTAAACAATAACCGTAAAAGCTAAGCCCCTGCATGGACCCCAAACCGGACAAAAACTCCTTGTAATTCAGGGGCTTATACATTTTCTACTATTCCTTATAGTTCGTTAACGTCTATAATCAGCATAATCGACCGCACGCCCCCGTTCTAGTTATTCAGGCTTCTGTGTCAACACCCTTATGGAACCCTTGAAGGTAAGTTTTGCTAAAGGAAACCAGTGCCCGAAGCTCAGATCCCGTCTACTAGTTCTCCCAGCGGGCCCTTTTTCCCTTTTTGTGGTCTTAGGTTCCTTATACAGTGACCATAAAACTACCCAGTACCAAAAAGGGAGCCCTGGTTTTTCCTAGCTTACTTGGGATCCTCGTCTAGATTCTATTGTAGACTGCCGTCATGCAGGTCTGGTCCGTCCTTGCGAGGCCTTCTCCTGCTGTTGAGGAGTTTAGGGGTTCAGGGTTTTGGGTTTAGGGTTCAGGGTTTGGGGTTCCTTACATTTTGGGTTTAAGGGTTTGTTCTTGCCTCTTCTGGGCCTTATGAGTTTGTCCTTTCTTTTTCGGCTTAGGCATTTGTCTTCAAATTTCTGGTGCTTCGGCTTAGTAACGGGAATGAGGACTCGTTAGGGTTTTGATATGTCGCGGTGTTTATGTTCTTCGGACTTTGCAAAAGTTTCGAATTGAAACTCAAAGCCTCAATCCTGGCGCGCGGCTCTGGGGTTGGGGATTTGAACGTGCGTTGATCAAGGCTTGGGGAGTGCTACACCGTGTCTGTAAGCCCTGACAGCAAAAGCAACCGTATGCCAAATAGAGTTGGAACGAAGAGATGCAAAGGAGGATTAGAACAAGTACACGGCCAGGCGTAGTGTCAACCTTAATTAACCCCAAAAGAGTAAAAACAGACCCTAACCCCAAACCTTAAAGGCCTAAACCCCAAATCCCCTACACCCTTAAGCCCTGAACCTCAAACCTAAACCCCACACAAAGAAAGCCCAAACCCTAAACCCCTAAGATCCTAAACCCTACGATCCCAAGCCCCCTAAGATCCCCTAAACTCCTAAAAACCCTAAACCCCCCTTGCCCCCCCCCCCCCCGTTTCCCTCTGCACCCGGCTCCTGCACCCTGAGCTCCTAAGGCGGGTTTAGGGTTTAGGAATAGCCTACCAACTTATAGAAAGTCATAAGAAGGAGCCCTGAGAAGGTAGATTTTTCAGGCTTCAGGTACACCCTAGCTTACAAGAACTCTCCGACTGTGACTGCTAGACCCGAAGCCCCCGACACCGATCCGACCCCCACAAGCAGCAACGTCGTCATACAACCCGACAAACATAGCACTTATCCCCAAGAAACGAACCCTAGGGCTGCAAGTATACAAATAGTACCTACTTTGGGGTCTAAAGTCTATAAGTAGTACCTACTTTGGGCTATTTGGAGCCCCAAAAGAAGCAACAAATCCGTAAACCCTACACCCCTAAACCCCTAAACCCTAAACCCTAAAAGCCCCTAAACCCTAAAATCCCCTAAACCCTAAAAGCCCCAAAACCCCTAAACCCTGTCAGGTACGCAGAGGACGACCTCCTCGTAGGACCCGGGCTCGAGCTCTTGGCGGAAGCAGTCGGGGCCTCGGGAAGTTTGGGGCTCGGGTTTGGCCTGGGGTTCCTTTAAAGGGATCTATAAGGGGACCTTTAAGGGGCTCCGTTAAGGGATCTATAGGGTTTAGGGTTTAGGGTTTGGGGTTTAGGTTTTAGGGATTAGGGGTTGCGGTTTAGGGATTAGGGGTTTCGGGTTTAGGGTTTAGGGATTCGGGTTGAGGGTTGGGTTGGGGTTTAGGGTTTAGAGATTAGGCGTTTCGGGTTTAGGGATTAGGGGTTCGGGTTTCGGGTTTAGGTAGGGATTAGGGGTTTAGGGTTTAGGCCTTAGGGATTAGGGTTGGGGTTTAGGGTTTAGGGATTAGGGGTTTCGGGTTGAGGGTTTAGGATTTTGAGGGCTCTGTGAGGGTTTGCTTGGGGTTTTAGCGCTAACAGTGTTTAGGCGTTAGGGTTCAGGGTTTCAGTAAGTATGGTAAGTGTGGTTGTAAGTTAGTAGTCATAGGTATAGTTGTCCTGATAATAACCTTGGTTACTAAAATCCTTTAAGTGCTTCCTCATCGTCATCCCTAAACCCTCAAACCCTGAAACCCTCAACTATAAATTCCGAAACCCTTAACCTCCAAGGGGTGATGGGAGTCTGTTTGGCTTTTGGGGGTTCGGGGTTAGAAACGGGTTAGTCCAGGCCGAGCGGAAGCATCTGGGATGTATGAGTTGATTGAATCTGGGGTTATGATCTCATCATCAGTACTACTTGTATTTGTATAAGTACTGTTACTCTTACTATTACTGCAACTGCTACCATGATTATTGCTATTGTCAACTATGGTTGATTGTTGTGATTTTGTTGTTTTTCGGGTCCAAGAGGGTTCAGGATTAAGCATGCACTTAACCCCCTAAACCCTAAACCCTAAACCCTAAACCCTAAACTCTAAACCCTAAACCCTAAACCCTAAACCGGCTAACACCCAGTGCAAGCAGTCAACCTTTACAGTTGGCTCAGCCCAGTCTGGACCAAACCTGCTATCAGGCGACAAAGAGGGTTTTTTTGGGCCAGTTCTGGGGTTTCTGGGGTTTATCGTTATATACCAAGGGTCCCTAAATCCTAAACAAGGAACCGCAAGATATCGTGTCTGTAGCCACTCTCATCTGGTTCAGTCCTGTCTCATGTCCAGCACCCGAAATCCCGACTTTTTGGCCCCTAATCTGCATTCATCTACAGTGAACCCCAGAAAGTTGGAACATGGGTTTAGGAGGATTCGTGCTAGGATCCCCTATACTCTGGCTTCAGGGCATGAGGATATTGATGTTCCAACTTTCTGGCTTCTACTCTGGAAATTCCTGATCCAAGGTCCCTAACTACAGCACATCCTGACCTTAACCCGATAACCCTGAGTACGAACTCCGGAGGTAGAGAAAGATGCTTCGCTGTGCACCAAAGTCTTCGATACTAAAGGCGGCTGCCTAATTCGGGTCTTTGAGGATTTCACAGGGCTCTGCGCAGTCTTGGGCTTTAGGGCTTGAGTTGCGGTTTTGAGGGTTTGGGATTTCGGCTTAAGGGTTCTTCGGTTTAGGGTTTTGAGGTTTAGGGTTTTTCGGTTTAGGGTTTTGAGGTTTAGGGTTTTGAGGTTTTGGTGTTTCGGGTTCTGGGATTTTTGGGGTTTCGGGTTTTTGCAGCGTCTCGGGTTTCGCAGTTTTCGAGGTTGAGGCAGAGGAAGGCGGCCCTAAACCCTAAACCCTAAACCCCTAAACCCTAAACCGTGTTTACAAAATCTGTGAAATCTAGGTTTGGGGATAGTGGCGTTGTGGATTCGGATTCAGAGTTTGAATGTTTAGGTGCCCTACACCCTAAGCATTCAAACTCCGAAGCTGAATCCACAACGCCACTGTCCCCAAAGCCGATTCCTAAACTTGCGGAGTTGGGTTTGGGCTTAAGATTCTGTTGGGGAGCTTCGTTCCCAGATCGTAGGGGGCCTAGAACCCAAAACCACCAAAAGCCCAGTGGAAGTGCTCAATCCGAAAGGCTTTAACTCGATGGCCAAAAGCGAAGCGCTCTGTCCTGAAATCCTCAGCCTCGTGATGCGACGCCCGAAAGCCCAAAAGACTACATGCGATCCCCCCAAACCCCAAGCCATGAACCACCAGTTAGGTGATCTGTTGAACTACGCTTTGAATCTAGACCCTAAGCCTTACTAATTCGAACGTTCAGATTTTTTAAGTACAGGTCATACTACCTAGAGTTCATAGTAGGGTCGGCTTGGGTTTAATTCCAGCTACCAAAACCTATGTTTTTGTAGCTCTTACTATAAGCCTCAATATGGGATTTACAGGGACTTTACAAAAAACGTTGGTCATGGCAGATGTAAAGAAAGGGTTTCAGCAACGGGTCTCACCAGGCAACTCCTGCGACGTGCTGCGACTGCTCTCGCGCCTGCTGGGTGCTTCTCAGCTGAAGCGTCAGCACTTGGGAGTTTCCGCAAATTAGGAGTACCTTATTTGCGGGTCCCTATAATAAGGATCCTGCTATTGAGGGTACTATATTAGGGTCCCCTATTTTCGAAAAAACCCACTTAGCGCCGAAGTCCGGAAGCGCTACACCCTCCTAAACGGTAAGCTCCAACCTTAAACCCAGGGGCCCTACTTCCCAAACCACAAAAAGGGATCTATCATCGATAATCTGGATTTCCTTAATGTAGGAACCTGATTAAGAAACCCTGGGCCTATAACCCCCAAATAGTAGGATTCATATAAGGAACCCTAATAAAGGCCCAAGGTTGCTTAATCAGGTTCCTACATTATCATGCTAACTTAAAGTGCCTTGCATCCTAAACCGGAAACCCGACACTTCGAGGAGTTTCATGTTGGGTGCTAGGTGGGACTTAGGGTTTACCTGTGACCCCATGCCCTACAAACTATTGGGTTATGACCCCCTTCATTTTGGGGTAGAGACCCCCCCAACACACTAGGTTTTCGGATACCAAGGTAGGGTTTAGGGATTCTGTGACTCTGGCACTCTGGGTTCTGCGAGTCTCGACTCTGGGGTTCTTCGGGGGTTCAGGGCACTTGGGGTGGGGGGATTCTGCCCGGTACGAGGCCTAAATCATCACATAAATCATTAGGGCTTCTTCTTTTTCTTCTTCTTATTCTTCTGTTATCACATACTTTCGTTGTTATTGTTATTAGTATTGTTATCATTATTATAGTACTTACAATTATAACATCCCCCAAAGCCCGACCAGGTCTGATTCTGCATGCCCCTATATTAGCGCTAACGAGCCCCTACGGTTGATGACATAATGCCTGCATTACCTTAAAGACCCTAGACTAAGACTATGGGACTTATGGTATATTCCTTGTTAGGATTTATATCATCAGCCGTAAATCGCAGAATGGGTGGAGGGCTGCCACTTGAAACCTTGGGGCTCAGGGTTTGGTTTCGAGTTGAGAGTCTGGCGATTTGGGAATTAGGGTCCTAGGGAACGGTTTAGGGTTTAGGGTTCAGGCCTAAATCACCGGTGTTTCGGAATCAGGAGCTGCACAGTGTGAACCAACGGGTGCAGACGGCTGGCTGGCGCTTGATGATCAAGGACAGGCTTTTAGGTTTAGTGTTGTGTTTTGGATTTATTGCTTGTGTTTCAGGGTCTAAGGTGTTCAGTTTTCGTTGAATTTTATTATGTAAAGGATCCCCGAAAGAAACACAAGGCCAACCCTATGTCCTGAATGTCGATTTCAAGCGTGCCACTTACTAGTGCATAGAGGAGAGTTGAGCATGAAGACCGTATGCCCTAAACGAGCACCCAGCAAGGACTGTTTGTGGTTTGGGTTTAGGGTTTTCGTTTTGGGGCAGTTTGGGGTGGACGCTTAGGCCCTCTTGATTTAGGCTAGTCAATATCCAAAGAGAGGGGTGTGGTTTCCTGCAAAAGTTGCGCACTCACGAAACCTCGCCTAAACCCACCTACACCCTGAGCCCGTAAACCCGAACTCCCGCAGCATCGAAACCTCGCACCACCTTAATCCCTAAACCCTAAACCCTAAACCCTAAATCCCTGATCCCTAGACCCCGAACCCGGAATCCTACAACCTCCGGCCTTGCACTGTGAGGGAGCCGAGGATGCGACCCTCTCCGCTCGCCTGGCTCGCAGCGGGAAGGCTCTGCTTGCTGGGTTGTAATACTTGGGCAGGAAGAATTCGTAGCAGTATACCGTTACAGCTCCACATATATATATATATATGCATATATATACATATATATATATATATGTATGTATGTAGAGTATCCTATACCCCAAAACCATTCGTAGTGTAGGGTGGCGCAGCAAAAAGAACGAAGGCATAGGGACCGTCGCATTTTGGCTGGGATGCAGAATTTGGGATTTGGCGTTAAGGTTTAGGGGTCGGGTTTGGGGGTGTTGGAATCCAGGGTTTCAGATGGTTTGGGGCTTCGCAGGCACCCTAAACCCTAAACCCTAAACCCTAA
This sequence comes from Symbiodinium sp. clade A Y106, assembly GCA_003297005.1. NCBI lineage: Eukaryota > Dinophyceae > Suessiales > Symbiodiniaceae > Symbiodinium > Symbiodinium sp. clade A. The sequence goes on along the minus strand of BGNK01001439.1, from coordinate 109,104 downwards.
GCCCTCAAGGGTCCATAAAGAAAAAAACCCTGAACCCTGAACTTCAAACCCCAGGCCCATTGCACTAAACAACAAACCCTAGGCCCTAAACCTGGTCTAGTTGGCAGCCTTCCACAATGCGGATTCCGCCGACCTTAATTGCTAGGAGGAAAAGGCGTTCGAAAAAAAAAAAACCTGGTTTAGGGTTTAGGGTTTGTAGCCCTGAAGGCTGAAGTCCGAAAATTCTTCAGTGACGCCCAAAGCTTCAGAGCGAGAGAGGAGCCGTCGTCCTCTCAGCCCCAAAGGCCAAACCCTCCCAAGGCGAACCTGAGCCCAAAAAACCCCTAAGCCCAAAATCCTGCTTAGCCGGGATAAGGTTTAGGGTTTAGGGTTTATATAGGCTTTAGGCTTCCTGCTTAAAGTGCTGGCAACGGTGGTGGTGGTGGTTCGGGCATCGGTTTCGGCGCCAGTGCCGGTGTATTGCCGGCGCTACTGGCTTAGGATTATAGTAATTCGGTCCTGTCATTACGGGTCTACCCTACACTTACCTTACTTGTGACGCTAGTTTCGACGTCCCGTACTTGGAGGTTCATGGGTAGTTATAAGTAGGGTTATAAGTAGGGAAACTATACTTATAACCCATATTAGGGGACTTATTACCCTACTTATAACTACCCCTGAACCTCCAAGTAAACCCTGGTCCCCAAACCCGAAACCTTAAACCCCTGAGCAACGCCCGAAGCCCAAAGGCTTCCAGAGACTCCAACGTCCGTGAATTAAGGAATATTCCTTAAATCTGTTGAAGGGATCCGACCACAACTCAATGAAATTATACTCCTTCATTAAGGGGTATTGGAGTCACCGAAATCTTAAGCCCTATAGATCCCTTATAGATCCCTTAATGGAACCCTAGGTTTTCCCTAACTTAGGGATTTTGGAGTCTCTGGGCACGAGAGGCCGTGGCCTTGAAGCTCCAGCGCCGCGGCGACGCCGTCTCCGCCACGCGCCGGGGCTGCACGTTTTGGGGCTCATTTAAGGGTTCCTTTAAGGGTTCCTGCAGGGCCCCTAATAATTAATAAACAAAAAGGCTTAGGGTTGAGAGTTTAGGGTTTAGGAACCCTAAGGTACTAAGGCCCCCTAAACTCCAAAACCCTACACCCCCAAACCAGTAATAATGAAAACTTAAACATTATAAACCCCAGAATTCTCAAACCTAAAACCCTAAACCATAACGAAGTATCAGACGAGATCCCAACCCTCAGACGAGGCAACTCACCCGCTTCCTTGACCTCGTGGGCGGTGCAAAGGCGAAAGCTCCCGAGCAGAAGGAGGCTGGGGGGTTAGGGTTTAGGGTTTAAGGTTTAGTTTCGGGTTTAGGGACACATTACATTCGTTTTGGCAGGGCTGGTTTTCGGGTTTTCATGAGGATTTTTTCAGGGCGCGTAGTGTTCATTGTCCCTGAGTTATGATCCGTATTGTAATCCCGGGGGTGTTCCTTTGTAGCAGGGTTTTCCAGTTTCTCGCTTCACAGTCGTTGCAGGCTTTGGGCTTTGTGGTTGGGTTCTGGAACACCCTAAACCGCAAAACCTTAAGCTCTACACTCCTTAAAAGCCCAATAGAACCCCTCAAGTTTATAAGTCGTTTTAGACTCATAGACCCTTTACAAGAAGAGCCTCAGGGCGTGATGGTCGTTGCGCCTGCTGGCGGCTACAAGGCTGCCCAGGCTGGCGCTCAGCTTGGGTTTCCTGGCAAGCCGACAATGGCGATTGATCAGGGTTTGGGGTTTAGAGTTCAGGGTTTGGGGCTAAGTTTGAGTGCGTCGTTGGATTTTTCAGTTGCGTGTGTCTTATGTGTTGCAAGTTTGTGTGCCGTTGGCCCGCGTTGCCTAGAAACTTTGGAGCTAGCATAAGTCGTGCCCAATCCTGAATGCCTAAACCCTACTTATGTTCGACACCAAACCCGAAACCCTAAGCCCGCAATACCCTAAATTGACAGACATCCCAAAACCCTAAACCCTAAACCCAACACACTAGTTACTCCCCCCAGTGAGCGCCACATTGCACACTTCTGAAGAGGTGGACCTTCATGCGATTGAAAGGCCATTGCGCATTAAAACAAAAGCCTCCTAAGTCTTTCGCGCCGGGGTTCGGGAGCCCGAAACTGGGCTTTGGAGTACCATACTTTAATACCTTTTTTCTTAAAGGAACCATTCTGAAATAAACGTTTATACACTTCTCTCCCTGGTTACTTAAAAGCCCATGATAAACTTTACATCCGAGGTGTCCGTCCGCCCAAACCACAGAGTCGAACCTTGTAGGGGTTTTATGTAGGGCTCACTATTGGATTTTACATGGGTTCATTTCCGGGTTCTATTGGGTTTAGGGGTTTCGGTTCGCTTCAGGGTTCTATAAGGGATCCTTTAAGGGTTCCTTTACAAGGGTTCCTTTACAAGGGTTCCTTTAAGGGTTCTATTCTATAGTAGTAGAATATAGGGTCTGTTGTTTTGCCGATTTTGGGCTTCGAGTTTAGGGTTTGGGGTCCTCCCCCCTCGGCCATGAACGCGCTTACACCTGAGCCGCAGCAACTCTTGAAATTGTTAAGGGCCATGATTTTCACTTGTAGCCTAGAGTAAACCGAATGCCTAAACCCTTACCTGAACCACTTTGCAACTTAGGGTTTTTACATCCCTAAACCCTAAACCCTCAACCCGAAACCCCTTCAACAAAAACTAAGTCACGAGAAGCAGGACTTTGCTGCTCGAGCAGCCGAGCGATGGCAGGAGGAGCCGCGGTGTCGGTGCACTGTTTTTGTCAGGGGTGTCGGGATTTAGGGTTTAGGGTGTTAGGGTTTAGGATCTAGGGGTTTAGGGTTTTCTTTGAGTCGGGGGTTCAGGGCTCAGGTTTGGAGCTTTTGTGTCTCGGCGGTGCAGCGGCTAAGAACTTGGAGCTCAAGGACAGGCTTGCGCGGCTCGTGCTCCTCCGGGCTTTGGCGGTTGGGTTTTGAGGTTTCGGGTTAAACCCTAAACCCTAAACCCTAAACCGGGGGCTTGGGCTTGGCGGGTTCAGGCGTTGGGTTTGGGGTTATCTTGGTGCAGCTGTCCTGTGTTGGTTGGCTGTTGGGGTTTGGGACTTTTTGCCGGGCATGAGGTCTGTGGCTGTAATTCCTCTACTTGCGACCGGAGGGCGTTCGTTAACATTCCTAATTACTCTATGCTGGTACCTGAACTTGGGTTTCCCGTTGGTAAAGTTGTACTTGGAGGATCATGGGACTTAGTAAGTAAGGTTATAAGTACCTTATTTGGGGTTATAAGTAGTTATAAGTATAGTTAACCTAATAATAACCTTATAATAACCTTAGTTACTAAGTCCCATGAACCTTTAAGTAATCATGGCCATGATTTTAGGATCCCAAGCAGACAGGGAGTAACACTCGTCAGTTTGTTCGTGGATGCGCCGCGCAAGGTGCGAACCGGAGCCGCCAAATCCTAAGCCTACAAAAGCATCACTCTACTGTTGATGGACAAAATCCTGCATTACCCATTATAAGAAATATACCATAATTCCCATAGTTTAGGGTCCTTAGGGTCATGCAGGATTTTGTCCATCAACAGTATGATGACCCTAAACCCTAAACCCTAAACCCTATGATGGGGCGAGAAGTAATTCAAAAGACCTCCGAAACCCGAGCAGAGCTCTGAAAGCATGAGCCGCTGGCCTGTAAGACAGATTAAAACCACCGAAATCTAGGGTTTAGGGTTTAGGGTTTCGGGTTTAGGGTTTAGGGTTTAGGGTTTAGGGTTTCGGGTTTAGGGTTTAGGGTTTAGAGCCTGTAAGACAGATTTAACACCATCAACGAACCCCCCCCNACCCCCCCCCCCCCAAGCAACTGTATTCTCGGACCACCTATATAGCCCCTGGGCTACCCATCGGAGGAATCAACTGCTGCTTCGGTGCGCCTGGAGCGGGCCATTCATCAGGCAAGGGCAAGGGTACTTGGAAGTTACAAACAACTGTAAGCACGAAGCATTTTGACTGGTTGCCCGCGTTGTCGTTGTCTCCCTCCTTCTCTCGACCCTAAACCCTTCATCACAGTTTGATCTCTTCCAGACTCGGCAGTAGCTCTGTACCAGTACAGCTATTGCCAGCCATCGTGCTGCTGTGTCTTCTTGGTCTGTTACATGGGTAGTTCTCTGCATGCCAGGTTTGTATGTACCTGCCTATACATACTTGAGGGTTCCTGATCATAACTATAGTATAAATCGGCTCCAAACCCTATTCGGCTCCAAACCCTATTCTAAGTATAAGGGCCCCTATATTCCCAGCTTCCTTTGCATCTGATGGCTCAGGGGTTGGGAGACCTTGGGTTTAGGATCGACTCAGGGTTGGGATTCAGGAAATGAGGCTGAAGGCCTTTGTAGGAGCGTGCTCGTTTGTTGTGAGGGCCTAGGGCTCCTGAAGCCCACCTGATGGGAGACTACAAGGCATTCTAGACCCCAAACCCTACACTCTTCACTCTGAACCCTAAACCCTAGCCTCGTCACTTTAAAGACCTGCGGCTTCATGCGTGAGAAGTGGTGGATCCTCCGATCTTTGGGAGTTTCAGAAACTTCGGGAACCCCGATGAAGGCCTCAGGTGGTGGGATCCTGGCTCCTAGATGAGCCGGAGCTGGGTCTGCGTATACTAACCAAGAGGGTCCATATACACTAGCACGATGGATCCTGATACTGGCTTTGGAACCTAATTCCACAGGAGTAGTATATATGGACCTCTAGGTGAGCCCCTCCTTCTAATGATTATAGTATAATATATATATACATACACACACCAAAACCTTATTCTAATTAAGGCCCCTATACTAAGCCCCTGTACTAACCCGTATAGACCCCTTTAAAAGGAACCTAAACCCTGAACCTTATTCTAATTGTTAAGGCCCCTATATGATACTAAGCCCGAAACCCCAGAATCCCTCAACGCTTCCCGCTTCACAGGACGAGCCCATGGAGATCGAGCCGCCCGGCACTACCGTACTTCCCAACGACCCCTTATAGGGATGCTAGGGGTTCCTTCCGAGGGGTTCCTGTAATAAGGGATCCCTAGGGGTTCCTTTAAGGGATCCCCAGGGGATCCTTTAAGGGATCCCCAGGGATTCCTGTAAGCGATCCAAAAGGGTTCCTTTAGAGGCCACAGTATGTTAGTGCTTGAAATACCACCTACGGTTGATGATGTAAATCCTCATTACCCGTAATTAGGAATATACCATAATTCCCATAGTCTAGGGTCATTAAGGTAATGCAGGATCTATACCGTCAACCGTAGTTACCAAGTCCCCTGGTCCTAAAAGTAGACTATGAAGAAGTTCAGGTCCACTGGGTGGAGGATTGAGAGTTTGATTGCCGGCTTCCTGCTCTGCTTGCTTCTTCTATCGCCCATGCGTTGTCGTTATGGTTAACACTGTTCCCCCTATGCTTTCGAATGTAGCTTCGCAGAAGAGTCGGAAGAGGTAAAATAGGGGCCTAAAAAATTCCCAATACTGTTTTTGGGGTTCCTTATTATAAATATGGTATAGCGGGCCCCAAAACCCTATTCTGATTATTAAGGCTTTCATAGTACGTTCTGATGATGATGATGCGCTGAACCCTACAAAGAGCAGCTCTTCGGGGAAGACCCTTGGTCCGAACACACCCGAAACTCCCAGCCCCAGCTTAAAGCCTAAGCCCTAAACCCTAACCCCAAACCCCTAACCCCAAACCCCAAACCCTAAACCCTCAAGAAAGAAATAAATAGAAATTGCTTGTCGTTGCTGGCGTTGAACCCCCTAAACCGTCAATTTCAACGCAACCAGGTTCTAATCACAAAAACCAAATTCAAATCNCTCAAGAAAGAAATAAATAGAAATTGCTTGTCGTTGCTGGCGTTGAACCCCCTAAACCGTCAATTTCAACGCAACCAGGTTCTAATCACAAAAACCAAATTCAAATCAGCCCCCAGTCGCAAAACCCAACTTCAGAAAATGAGGTTAAAGCCCCTCCCAGCCCCACCCCCCGTCTTGAAAAGGGTTTAGGGTTTAGAGCTTCGAGCCTAGGCCTGTGAAGAAAATCACAACGCCGTTTCCTATCAGTCGTGAAATGCAAGAAACCATTTCCGGTGTAAAAAAGAAGCAAGCGTTCCTATGTTTTTTGTTGTAGATTCGAAGCAAATGACGTCTCGAAAAGGGTTTAGGGTTTAGAGCTTGGACAATACGTCAGTGAAACTAATGAAATAAATCAAAAACGCCGTTTCCCCTGACCAGAAGCTGACCCCTCCCATGATTTCCCTGGAAATCTCAACGGACAACAGCTNCACAAAAATTTCAACTTTTGAGGTTGGACCTCCGGAACTTTAGAGAGTACTGGAACATACAGATATTGCCAAAAAATGGGCAGCATTCCGTTCCCCAGAGCCCCCTCCAGCGGGGGACCGGTGGGCGGCGAGGCTTCAGAGCTGCCCCATTCCTCGGACAGCTCCCCGGAGCCTCGCAGACCGGCGCGAGCTTCATCGGTGGCTGGCGGTTACTGATAACCCGCCAATGAAGCCCTGTATCAGTCGGGCACCACCTCCGCTCGCTGGACCGTCCACCGCCAAGCCCGGAGCTCGCCCGCAAGCGGGGTCATGGCTCCGAGCCCGCGGCCCGACGTGCCCACGTCACGTTCGGGGCAGAGTGGAGCAGGGCACGGCACAGCAGGGCAGAGCAAAGCAGGCAAGAGCACGGACGCAAGGCAAGGCAAAGGCAAGGCAGGGCAGGGGCAAGGACAGGGCAAGGGCAGGGCAAGGGCAGGGCAAGGGCAGAGGAGGCGGCGGAGCGGGGCGTGGGAGTGCGCAAACACGAAAAAAAGAAAGGGATTTAATCCAAACGCTTAGCGTTTAAAAAGCAGTCCCCTTAAAAGATTGCTAGACAAAGTTATTCGAGCAAAGTGACCAGGGCGCCTTCTGTGGAATCCGTCCAATAGAACAAAATGTCATTGTTCCTATGTTTTGTAGCGGATGTTAGGGTTTAGAGTTTAGAAGGGTGTCCCCATCCCAATCCCACTAAGCGGTTTCCAGTAAAATTAGGGATTTGGGTTTAGGGTTCAGGGTTTAGGGTTTAGGGTTTATTAGAGTTCAGGGTTTAGGGTCTGGGGTCCACGCCTGTGAGCGTTTAAAAAGCAGTCCCCTTAAAAGATTGCTAGACGAAGTTATTCGAGTAAAAGTGACTAGGGCGCCTGTTGTTGAATCCGTCCAATAAAACAAAATGTCACTGTTCCTATGTTTTGTAGCGGATGTTAGGGTTTAGGGTTTAGGGTTTAGAAGCGTGTCCTCATTCCAATCCCACTAAGTGGCTTCCAGCAAAACTAAGGATTTGGGTTTAGGGTTCAGGGTTTAGGGTTTAGGGTTTAGGCTTTATTAGAGTTCAGGGTTTAGGGTCTGGGGTCCACGCCTGCGATATCAGTCGTGGAATGCAAGAAACCATTTCCGGCGTCGAAAAAAAACACAAGCGTGCCTATGTATTTCGTTGTAAATTCAACGAAAATGACGTCTTGAAAGGGGTTTAGGGTTCAGAGCTTCGAGCCTAGGCCTGTGAAGAAAATCACAACGCCGTTTCCTATCAGTCGTGAAATGCAAGAAACCATTTCCGGTGTAAAAAAGAAGCAAGCGTTCCTATGTTTTTGTTGTAGATTCAAAGCAAATGACGTCTCGAAAAGGGTTTAGGGTTTAGAGCTTGGACACTACGTCAGTGAAGCTAATGAAATAAATCAAAAACGCCGTTTCCCCTGACCAGAAGCTGACCCCTCCCATGATTTCCCTGGAAATCTCAACGGACAACAGCTCGAAAAGGGTTTAGAGTTCTGGGTTTAGGCTCTGGGGTACACACCTGTGATATCAGTCGTGGAATGCAAGAAACCATGTCCGGTGTAAAAAAAGGCACGCGTTCCTATGTTTTTCGTTGTAAACTCAAAGAAAATGACGTCTTGAAAAGGGTTTAGGGTTTAGAGCTTCGAGCCTAGGCCTGTGAAGTTAATCACACAAATACAAAAACGCCGTCTCCCCCGGGAAGGAGGGAGGGAAAGAGGGCGAGAAGGAGGGGAGGCAGGCAGGCAGGCNAGGGTTTAGAGCTTCGAGCCTAGGCCTGTGAAGTTAATCACACAAATACAAAAACGCCGTCTCCCCCGGGAAGGAGGGAGGGAAAGAGGGCGAGAAGGAGGGGAGGCAGGCAGGCAGGCGAAGCACAAAAATTTCAACTTTTGAGGTTGGACCTCCGGAACTTTAGAGAGTACTGGAACATACAGATATTGCCAAAAAATGGGCAGCATTCCGTTCCCCAGAGCCCCCTCCAGCGGGGGACCNCGGGGCGGGGCAAGCAAAACAAAACAGGGCAGGGCAGCGCGGGTCGGGCGAGCCGGAAGCCGTTCGAAGACTGTCCCACCAGCCCAGCCCCAGCCAAGCCGCAGCCCAGCCCCGGCCCACCAAACTCAAAACATGGTTCCAAAAAAAAACTCGGTCAAAACTTTCGGTCAAAACTTTCGGTCAAACTTTCGGTCAAAACTTTCGGTCAAAACGTTTCGGTCAAAACGTTTTTGGCACCCAAACCCTTAACAATTTCTATAAACCCTAAGCCTAAACCCTAACCCTACACCCCAAACCCTATCCAAGGAAAGCACTGCACAATCTGATCTCCAAGATGCGGCGTCGGGGGACTCAGAATCAGGCTGGAGGAAGTCTTCGGGGCTTTCGAAACGGCGGAAAAAGACTTCCAAAACGACGTCCAGGAGTTCGTCTTGCTTTCGACATCGGTTTTGAAGGGTTCTGCAAGGCTTTTGTCGGGGCTGAAGGTTTGAGGCTTCAAGGTTTTTTAGGGTCTGAGGCTTGCAAACCAAAAATCCCGGAGCCAAGGGCTTCCAAAACCTCACTCCCGAAACCGGAAACCAACAAAAAGAGCCCTCAATGAAACAACCCTAACTCCCTCAACCCGAAGCCCTAAACCCGAAACCCTAAACCCAAAGCCTTAAATTCTTAATCCTCAACCCTACCCCCTAGCCTCCAAGCTTCAAGATATCCAAGCCTTATGAGCCCCAGAACAGATCCTGAAACCGACCCAGGCTTCCCCCAAGCCGGGTAACGACCCGTCGCGAAGCCCTGTTGAAACCCATAAGGGTGTAGGATCTGAAGGGTTTACGATCTTAAGGGTTTAGGATCTTAGGTGTTTAGGATCACGAAGCCCTCTTGAAACCCTGTATAAAGGTGTAGGATCTGAAGGGTTTAGGATCGTGAGGGTTTAGGGTCCGAAGGGTTTAGGATCCTAAGGGTTCTGGATCGTAGCCTCAGCGTGCTAGCGAACCCTTAACCTTAAACCCTCCAAACGCTAAACTGCAAACCCCAAACCTTGTAGGTCAGGATCTTTGAGTAACGATGGTGGTGAGGCCCCACAAACAGGCTCCCGCGAACCTGGGGTTCATCCGCTCTGCAGTTGCAAAAGGGCAGCAAAAAGAAACCCATAGTCCGGCGAGGTAAAGCCCTACTTTAGGGTTTAGGGTTTGGGGTTTAGGGTTTAGGGGTACCCTACTCACTAAGTCCCTTCGGGGTTTACGTATAGTCCGGCGAGGTAAAGACATGAACTGGCGCAGTGTGGAGGAGGCCGGCGTCGGCCAGCTGCTCCGTCCTTCGGCCTCCTCAGAGCAAGTGGGTTTGTACTGTATTGTTCTACAGTCTTTTTTGGCGGGTTTCATTGAGTATTTATGATACTACCGGTGGGGTTTCATTAGGGCTGTTGTAGGGGTTCGAAACGGTTTTGTCTAGAATGTTCCTTTAGCAAGGTGTTTTCCAGAGTTTTGTTTATAATTAGATCCACAGCGGCATGAATCTGGGTTCAGGTTTAGGGTTCAGGTTTAGGGTTTAGGGTTTAGGGTTCAGGGTTTAGGGTTTAGGGTTCAGGGTTTAGGGTTTAGGGTTCAGGGTTTAGGGTTGAGGGTTTAGGGTTTTGGGCTAGGGTTGGGTTTTAGCAATCTGGGTTTGTCAGGTTATTTTCTTGGGTTGGATGTTGATGCTTTCAAGCCTTCGTGGGTTCTGGGGGTAAATGTTTTTTTTTTTCCTCCCGGAGTCTCGCCTGCGGCTCATTAACATTATTGCGCTCTATCGTTCTGGTACATTAGTGTCTCAGCGATGGATTCTGGAATTTGTCATTATCCTTGACTGAACCCTAAATACCTTACACCCTGAAGTAGAAGCCCGTAAACCCGAAACCCTGAACCAGAAATCTCCAAACCCTGAGTACTGCCCTCACCCTGTAATGGTTGGGTCATTGGGTCATACTTATGATACACTTACAATAGCCGTTAATATGACCCCGACTATGGACTGTCACAGTGGGGGCAGTTCCCAACCCAAACCCTGAACCCCAAATCCTAAACCCTAAACCCCTAAACCCCCAAACCCCTAAACCCTAAACCGCTAAACCATAAACCCCTGAACCCCTGAACCCTAAACCCCTAAACCCTAAACCTCCAAGCCCTGAACCCTAAACCCCCCCAACCACCAAAAAAGCATTTTTGTTTATAAAGGTGCTTAAAAAAACCCAACCGTACACTGGCAAGGACAGCTGACCAGCTTTGAAGGAGACGGCGAGATCCCGAAGTTAGCTCGCAAGGCGGTCTTGGAGGCTGGAAACCCACAGAACCCAGCTCAAGGATCCATATATGTATATTATATAAAATACATATGTATATATATAGATATAGAAGACTTTCCATTGTGAGCCTTCCTTGCATCATAGTAGGGCATCCTGTCCATCAGAGATATCCTGAACCCTAAACCCTGTCATAATCAGAAGTCCTAAATACGGTGAGGTGTCTTCCTTCACCAAGGGGTAAGTTGGGCTGACAAGCTCGTGGCTTCCGGCTGCCTCACAATCATGCCGTGCGCTTTTTGACAAACTTCTTGTTAAGGAATGATTGTAGGCTACTCAGACTACGGAAAGTACAACATGTATTATGCATATACCCCTTCCTAGACACATATCCCTAGAGTATTATTTTGAATTAAGATCCGAACTAGAACTTGGTCTTTGAAAGAGTCTGAAAGAGCTGCCTACCTGCCTTAGACTACCCTACGTCGTGCTGCCGACAGGCCCTCGACCGCAAACATGCGTAGACACCTAAACTAATGCAGGCGGTTATATTATTGTTGTCGTGGCCATGATGCACATAGCTGCAGTCGTCATCATCATGGTATTCTTCTTCTTCAGCATTATCATAAGTACAAGCATAGTTAGGCTCACAGCGCCAGAACAGTAAGTTCATACTAGTTGCCATGAGTTGCATGCATAATCGTAGCCCAGAGCCTCAAACCTTGCGGTGCAGACTTTGCGATTCAGGACTTGTATAGGAGTTGCGGGGGTAGAGTGGGGGGTACGGGTTTAGGGTTCAGGGTTTGGGGAAGCACGAGAACGCAGCGCATGTTAACCTGTTCCCCGAAGGCCTGCGCATTCTCCAAACACATCCTGCGAGGACCATTCAATCCAATGACTATGACAGCAGAATTGGGTAATTAAAAAATTGGGTCACTTTCTAGGTCCCCAAGATAGTACAGCACCCTTCTTAAAAGGACCCAAAACACACCCTAACTTAGAGAACTACCCATGTAGAGAGAGATCGGAGTCGTCCTGATATAACTCTGTTCTACTATGCCCCAAGAGCTGCATTGATTCTCTCAAAGCTGCAGCCTACATCCTGAGATCAGTGTTTGCTTGGACCCCTAAGCCCTCAAACCCTAAGCTCTAAACCCTAAACGCTGAATCCTTAGGCCCACACCCTAAACCGTACACTCCATACCTAAACCCTGCGACCGAAAAGCTAAAGCCCCCCCAACAGGTCACAAAGCTGCAGCACGCCGACTTCTAGAGAAGCGGTGAAGCATTGACTGGGCCCACCTGCGCAAGTTCTTCCCGTGAGAAAACAGCTATCAGCTATCGGAGCGGTGAACCCTAAAGTGCATGAAGCTTAATTTTGAGTGGTTGTGTGGGTGGGGGCTTGGGACGAAGATGGGCTTACAACCCCATAAACATCTCACAGTGGATTTCACGAGCATCCGGACTAGGGTTTTAGGGTTTAGGGCTTAGGGTTTAGGATCTTACACGGGAATTCATGAGCATCAACAGAACAGTGCTCTCTTTGGGTTGCCAAGTGACCTGCATGTATGCGTAAGTGTATACACACAGACACAGGAAGTACCAAGAACCTAGAAGAACCGAAGGTTCATTTCCAATCCCGAAGCCTCTCTGACACAGAACTTCCGGTATTGGCGGGGGTCAACCCAGAATCAATTGTAAACCGTACATCCTCTAAGCCCTACACCGGCCCCAGACCCCAAGCACAAGAATCATCACCTAGGACCTAAACCCAGCAACCCGAAGCCTAAAACCGAAACGTCCCCCGGAAAAACCTAAAACCGCAAGCACAACATAAAGCCAAGGCTGAAGCCTAAACCCTAAACCCTAAAGCCCTCAAGCCCAGGAGCCTGGAAAAAGTTCTTGACCTCTGAATCCGCTATCAGACACGCGCCATGCCGTCAGAACACCGCGAAGCCAAAACCATTGAGCGCTAAACCAAAAACCGTTCGAGATCCTCTCTAATCTCTGCAGGCATCCTCATAAAAAGAACAACCCCTAAGCTCGTTCTGCAAGACCTGCCCATATGTAGGCCCCGAAACCCCAAACCGTAAAGCCCCCAACCGGAGATCCTGAACCCTGAACCCCACTACACAACCCTATAACTGTTACAAAGCCCTGTAATCAAGGCACTCGTGCAAAATGACCCTGAACTTACCCCCCCGAACTCAAACAAACCATAAACCCTACATCTCAAGGTGTACAAAAAACCCTTACCATAAGCCCTAAACGCAAGACCCTTTTCCCCTATTTCCTTTAAGTTTCACGAAGTTGTTCCAGGTGGGACCGGGCCATCCGCCAGCTACGGCAGGCTCAGAAGGAAAGCAGCGAGCCCTGCCGCGCTTGATTCTTGATCTGATCTCTCTTTTGGGGGTGTTGCGGCTGTTGGAGTTGTTAACGGCTGTTCAAGAATTTCGGTGTTTTCGGATTTTGGGTTTTCTGCCTTACAGAGGTTTCGGCTTTGACGGTTTAAGACTGTAGGGTCCGGGCTTTAAAAAAGGTGTTCTGTATCACACGTTCATGCTCAAGAGTCCCGATTTGAAGAAAATCATCAGAACCGTACGAAACCCCTTACATGCTAGGACCCTTGCTATAAGAGCCCCTAACCCAAGCAACACGATCTCGGCGGGGCTTCAAACATGGCAAGATGTGTCCGAAGACAAAACCCTAAACCCCAAAGCCCCTAAACCCCTGAACACCTAAACCCCTAAAGACCTAAACCCTAAACCCTAATTCAGGCCTTTCATTGTCTAGGGATGAGGTTTCATGGCTCAAGCTCTCGGGGGTTTAGGGTGTGTGCTCTTGGGTTGATACAACGAATCCTAACGGGACCCGTATAGAACCCATAAGGGTTCGGGGGTCTATAATAAGGCCCGCTTTACAGGGCATTATGTGATGGGGTTCCCTCTAAGGGTACTATAGGGTTCGATGATAGGCTATAAGGGTTCCTTTTCGGCTTCCTTCTCAAAGCCTTAACGACCTGCTACAGTGAACTCGGTTTTGGGCCGACATTGGATATCACGGCCCGTGGATCAGTTTTTTTCTTTTCATGGTTCTACAAGGGTTCCACAAAGGGGTTCAGGGTTTATACTGTAGAGGCAGAGGCTAGCTCGCAAGACGAAGCACTCAGCACATGGCATACCAGGTCTGTTCGAGTAGCTACTGAGTATTGGACCCAAAACCGGCAAGCTTTTGGGACGAAGAAGCCTTGATGCTCAGAAATATGGTTCTTTATGAAGACGATATGAAGACACCTTCTCACGCCCGATTCTGACTATTCAGCCCCAGCCTTCTTCTGTGGAAATTAGGTCTCTAGACGCAACTCTAATCATGGAAGCCATTTTGCTGCTACCGTTGGAAGGGACTCGGTTGTGGGTGTTGGGATTTGCGGCTTTAGGGTGTGCCTGCATAGTTGAGATCGTATCCTCGTCCCGGCCTTCAATCAAGCTACTCCCAAATGGGTGGTCTTCGTAGGGTCCTTTACGGCTTCATACGGGTTCTTTGAGGGTTTTATCGCTGTTAGACTCGTAGACCTTCTTTCAGCCTCTGTGGCTCGAACGCGGTTCTTTGCCAAGACGTCGTGGATCTGATTTGGGGCGTTTCCTGGCATGGACATGGGGTTGAACAAGTTCGTGTCTAGGCTTTGGATTACAGGTCAAGGTTTGGAGGACTGCTTATACTATAAACCCCAAACCCTAAACCCCCAAACCCCAAATCCCAACCTGATCCCCGAAAAGCCGTGCTACCCTGAATTGCAAACAGCACGAAGCTCAACTCCCGCAAGGTCCTGCATGGGACTCGAACTGCAGCAAAAGTCTCACTGTTTCGCTGATGGACAATATCCGGAGTTCTCTGTGGTAAGGAATGTTCTGTGCAACGCATAGTTCAGGGTACCCGAAGGTAATGCGAGATTTTGTCCACTAGAAACGAACTAGTCTTGTCAGTAGTGTTCTTGTTCTGGTCTTCTCGGGTTCTCGGATGTGTACCCTAAACCCTAAACCTAAACCCTAAATCCTAAACCCTAAGCCCTAAACCCTAAACCCTAACCCCCAAGCCCTAAACCTAAGCCCTAAGCCCTAAGCCCTAAACCCTAAACCCTAAAACCTAAACCCTAAACCCTGCTCGTCCGGGCTTGGGAGTCCACCCGGTCTGGAGTTTAGGGTCGCGGTCTCAGGGTTGAGGGTCGAGAGTCTGCCGCGGTGTTCCATAGGGACCCTTAGGGGGGAGGCGGAGGATAGTAACTTAGTATGGCTCCTTATAATTCATAGGGATCCTTAGGGGGGAGGCGGAGGGGGGTAGGGGGCCTTAGTGCCCATAATAAGGACTTCACAAGGCCCATTTGAAGGAAGTATAGTCCCCTACCCCCCTCCTCCCTGGGTCCCTATGAGTATAGCATGGCGGAGAGGGTCTTTCAGGAGTACTCCAAAAACACACACAGTAGGGACGGATTCTGTGGATATTTCCGCATCTTCCAAGAAGCAACCTTATAGAAGCCTTGCTTAAGGATCGTGGGACTTAGCAACTAAGATTCTTGCAGGGTAGCTATTGTACTTGTAACTACTTCTAACCCCAAATAAAGTTCGTATAGCCATACTTACTAACTAAGACCCTGAACCCTTATAGATCCTTTACGGAACCCTTATAGAACTCTCATAGAACCCTAAACCCTAAACCCCTAAACACCCTAAGCCCTAAGCCCTAAGCCCTAGACCCTGAACCCTCAAACCCGAAACCTTCCCAGGATCATGGCAAGGTCCCTGCTGGAGGAGGTGGAAGAGCTTGTGAGCCGAGGCGCAAACTTCTCTGTCTGGTGCTTAATAGGGAATGGGGGAATGGATCCCTATAGTAGTCCCTATTTAATCCCCCAAAATAGTCTCCATAACCCATGCCCCATTCCCTACTAAGAACCAGACAGTTCATCATTGGGGTTCAGCGGTTTAGGGTTTAAGGTTCTATAATAGGGTCCCCTTTAAAGGGTACTACAGGATTCTATAGGGTTTGGGGTTTAAGGGGGGTAGGGTTTGTGGGTGTAGGGTTTTAGCGTTTGGGGTGTAGGGTTTTGGGGTTCAGGATTTACGGTTTAGGGTCTAGGGGCCTTCACGGCTGGAATTGGGAGCGTTTAAGGGTTCTACAAGGTTTTTTTTTATATCTTGGTTCTTGGTTTTTTGGGGGGAGGGGGAGGGAGCGGCGGGGTTTTTAGGGTTTAGGGGGCTTAATAATTCGATTGGGTCCCTTCGAGGCACTATAACGGACCCATTAGAAGCTGTAAGGGCACGATGGGGATCAATATAGGGGCCTCAATAGTTTGAATAGGGTTTCATTGAGGGTTGTATAACCTTCTTTCTTTAAAGGGTTTCAGGTATAGGGGCCTTGATGATGAGAATAGGGTTTGGGAATATGTTGTGCTATGGGACTAGAAGGGGGGCTAGAAGGGAAGCTGCTACAAATTCTATGCTGAGCCTGAAACCCTCCACCCGCAAGCCCTCAAACGCCGAAGCTTTACCTAAACCCTAAACTTTTCATCCACTCCCTTCACCCCGAAGATGTGCCCCCCCCCCCCTGCACTGCACCTGCTCTTAACCCCAAAACCTAAACCCTAAAACTTAAACCCGAGACCTTAAACTCTGAACCCTAAACCCCAAACTTAAAACCATAAGCCCAAACCCTAAACCCTAAACCCCAAACGTAAAACCATAAGCCCAAACCCTAAGCAGGGGAAGCGGCTCTTGCTCAGAACCGACTCCCTGAGCTGGCGCCTGTGAGCCTGGACCGCTTTCCTTTCCTCCTTCGTCCTTCTTAGGGTTTAGGGAGTTTAGGGAGTTTAGGGTTTAGGGTTTAGGGTTTAGGGCAGGGTTTAGGGTTTAGGGAGTTTTGGGTTTAGAGTTCTATAGGGATGTAGTGTCCAGGGTTCCGCAGGGTTCAAGGTTTAGGGTTCTACCTAAAGTCTCCATTATAGTTACTTTTTCAGGTTACCGCATAGGATCCTAAATATATAAGTGGTTAACCGAAGAAAAGGAACTACGATGGAGACTTTAGCAGAGTTGGGGCCCAAAGTTTGGGGTGTGGGGTCTCTGGGTCTACGGCTTTGAAGGGTTCAGGGTTTCGGGGTTAGCAGCGGTTAGCAATGATGTCGGCCGTAATCCCGTAACCTGAGACTAAGCCTAGCCACTCACACTCTTGAGTTGCTGGAAAGTTGCGGTCTGGAGGTTCAGTGCAATTCTGAGTGTAGTCTCCCTTGAGTTTAGGTTTGGGCCTTCTCAGCTCTGGTGTTGAATGAAGGCAGAAGGGTGCATGGGTCTTGTTGGTTCAGGGTTCTGGGGTTTATACAAACTCCGTGCAAGCTTTTGCGAAGTAGTTTGTGGGGATACTTGTAAAGAAATGGGATCTTTTCCCCTCCATGTGGACTTGAGTGTGTGTGTGTATATATGCATGTATGTATGTATGTATGTATGTATACATATTAGCGCACACACACACACATGTATGCCCACACACACAGAGCCGAGTTTCTTTGTGGGGCTCTTTGCTGCTACTCTTCGGTTGGGTTTGCGTTTAGGTGGGGTAGACGAGAGGATCACCTTTGCCAGCGCGTCTACACCGAGAAGTTGGATGCTCTGCTATTGGTCAGCACTGATGGCAATTCTTTGGATGCTGCCCCCCCACTGGTAATATTTATGATACTGCTATGGATATCTTTAGAGCCCTTAATATGACCCCTAATATAGACTGGTACAGGGTGGCGGCAGTATGCTGGTCTATAGGGTTGTTGAGTTCGAGGTTCAAGCTTTTTCATTGCTGAGCTACAAGATTTTACAGTGTTTTGTGCGAAGGGCAGGGGTGGCAAGAACAACATGAAGAGCCATGAAACGCTCCTTCAACTTCGAAATAGAAATACTATTCACAGTACTTGTAGATACTAATCGTCATACCACCCTAAACACTCCAAAAAGAGATCCTCACCACCCTATGAAACGGTTGATGATATAAATCTTGCAGTACCTGAATGACCCTAAACTAAGGGAATTGTTGTATATTCCTTATTGTGGGTAATGCGGGATTTGTATTATCAACCCTCATAATTAGAACCTAAACCCCCGTAGGGATCCTTTCAGGAATCCTTTAAGGGATCCCCTTTAAGAGATCCCTTAAAGGGGATCCCCTTTCAATCTCGACTGCGAGGCCGACGGCCCAAGCATTGGCCGAGAGGCTCTGGGAGCTCGCGCGCCGCGGCGCGCAGGGGAACAGCGGGTCGCTGCAGAACAGCCGGGGGCCCGGTTTAGGGGTTTTTAGGGTCTTTAGGGTTTAGGGGTTTTTAGGGGTTTAGGGGTTTAGGGGTTTAGGGGTTTAGGGTTTAGGGTTTGGGGGTTCAGGGGTTTAGGGGTTAGGGTTCAGGGGTTAGGGGAGGGTTCAGGGTTTAGGGTGTGGGAGTTCAGGGTTTTTAGGGGTTAGGGTGCAAAGTCCCCGTGAAAGGTACTACAGGATTCTATAGGGTTTAGGGTTTAGGGGTTTGGGGTTTTAGGGGTTTAGGGGTTGAGGGTTTGGGGTTTAGGGTTTAGGGTTTAGGGCGGATGCTCGGGTTGGAAGTAAAGTCTGATACTACATCTTTATAGCATCTTTCTAGATCCCTGTGGGTTTAGGGTTTAGGGTTCTAGTGTTTGTAGCATCTTGCTAGATCCATGACACCACACTTATCAAAAGCTAGAAGTTGCACTCCGTAGCAGAGCGCTCAACCAGGCTTCGCAGCTGCAAAGGAGCTCGCATGCCATTTGCTTCAGGCAACCCAGGCCGGGGGAGGTTGAGGACTTCAGCGACTGAGGGTTGTTGGAGAGTAATGCAGGGGCCTTTATGATAAGAATAGGGTTTTGGGCTATATTATACTAAAACTATAATACGGAACCCCCAAAAACACTATTCTAAATTAGAAAGGTTCCTACATTAGCGTAGTCAATCTGAACCCACAACTAAAACTAGCAAAACCCTTGACATTTTGGGCGATGCAGCTCCAGCACACCTCCTGTGCTGTAATCCGCATATCGCTGGCGGTTATAGCTGTTCTTGCTCCTCGAGCGTGTCATCGCTTCAAACTTAAACCTCACGGGCAACAATCAGCAGCTGTCTATGTGCACAGGTCGACTAGTCAAGGGGAATGAAGGGCATAGAGTGAGGGCAGGGTGCGGACCTCTTCTTATATATACCAGCGACACAGCAGGGCGAGACTAGCATAGAAACGACGCCACTTCTGAAATAGACCATGCGCAACGTCATTCGTGCGCTTTACATCAACGCCAGAGTGGGCTTCTCTTATTGCCATGGTGCCCCTTAAGGCCTTGAAAAGAAGTGAGGTTCATCAGGGGTCTCCACCAAGCCTTGCAGCCAGAAAGCCTTACTTGGATGCTTGACGTCTCGATCGGGGTTGTTCTGTACGCAAGCAGCCCTCTAACCTGCCACAGCAACTAGAAGTCCACGCACAAGCGGCTCACCAAATCTTGCCGTTCCTCCAGATGTAAACCCTAAAGCAAGTCTGTCAAAGAGTCCTGATCTCCGCCCCACGCCGCTTTTACAGGTATCCGGTGCTCCTGCTGCAGTAGCAGAGCGCCGGGGCTTGCAAATCATGTGCTTTAAGTTGGGGTTTGGAGTTTACGGTTTGACAGCGTCATGAGCAGCTGCTTGCGACGTCCGCAATGCTTTTTACTAAGCCCTGATCAGCCTCGAGTGTCGCTGCCGGATAGACAGGGGATTTTGGACTTTTTTGCCCAACGCAGCTGGATTCTGCTTAAGGAACTCAGGTTGCCACAGTATGAAAAGCATCTGATTTGCCATATATTCGCCCCTATTCTTGGTAAGCTCCGCTGAGTTCCTTACAACCGTCTCAGGCCGCCTTATAGAACTGTTAAGAAGCCCCTATAGGACCTTGCAAGAACCCTTCTAGCACCTTGAGTTTAAAACCCCAAACCTTTAGAAGACCAAAGCGATGTCCTGGAAAATGCCCCACTGTTGGATAATCTTCTCATGTAGTTATATAGTCATAGTTATATAGAGCCCTTAGTATGAACCCTACTGACCTAGTAAAGACTGTTGGAGGTTGGGGGCGGTACCCAAGCGAATCCTCATAGAACCTTTATGGAACCCATCTAGGATCCTTCTACAACCCTTCCAGAACCCTTCTAGGACCCTTACAGAACCCTTATGATGTTTAATTGAGATCCGACCTCTTCCGTCGCTGGTCGTTAGCCGGCCGAGCCTGGATTGCTCGAGACTCAGGGGGGGGGGGCGGGTAAGGGGCCTCGTTTTTTTTTAAAGTAGTGTTTTAGTGTTTTGCTTTGTAGCAGTTGTGCTTTTTGTTGTTGCTTTGTACCGGCTTTGTAGTGATTGAGTCAGGGTTGTCTGATCGTTTCATAAGGGTGTTTTGAGGAAGGACTTTCGACTTCAAGGTGTGGGGTGGCGGGTCTAGGCCTCAGTTTGCAAGGTAGGTTGAAAAGACCTTTTTGGTCCCCTTGTTAAAACTGAATATTTTTTTAGAAAACGGGTACCCTTATTTGGAAGGGGCTGCTCAGGAACCTAGTACATGATGCTTCAGAAGTGCTGGGTTTCAGGTACTACCGTACACCCTAAACCCTTTTTCCTAATTAATCTGTAAACCCCAAACTTCTAAGCCCGAACCCTGAAGCTTGATGAGGCTCCAAAACCATAAACCCGAAACCAAAGGAATCGTAGCGTTATAGGGTTTTGGGCTAAGAAAAAGCGAAGCCCTAACGTTACGATTCGTTTGGGTTTGGATGTAGACTATAAAGGTTCGAAGGCTCGGGGTCTGAAGTCTCAACGGTGTGTAAAAAACGGGGGTCTGTGTAATTCGGAAGGTTTAAAGTAGAAGCCAGAAAGTTGGAGCGTGGCTTTAGGAGGATTAGTGCTAGGATCCCTTATACTTTACCTTAAGGGCATGAGGACAATGATGTTCCAACTTTCTGGCTTCTACTGTAGGATTTAATCAGGGTCGGGGATGATACGCCTAGGATTCCCGAACTTACAGTGTAGTATAGTATGGTATAGTAGAGTAGAGTGTAGAAACCTGAAGCCCATTCCCAGAGACTCCAACATTCCTTAATCAAGGGAATATACCTTAAATCATATTAGGAATCCTACTATAATTTAAGGCACACTCCTCAATTAAGGGATATTCGGGTCTCTGGGTTTTAATTATTCAGGTTTTCACATGACCCAAATTCGTCGTGGCTCGTGCGGCTGTGAACCCCAGGCAACAGACCTGAAATTGAAATCCTAAACGCTCAGCTAAAGCCCAAGTAGAGGAGGGCACCCTGTCATGTTGGGAAGTCATCATGAACCCTATAGGCCATGATGAGAAAGGCACATCACGAGTTCGTCTATGAGTTGGGTTGCGTTCGGGGAGAACCTCTAAAACGCAAACGCAGGAGCCCAAGTATCCTTACATTAAACACCAAAAGGATGGAACCTGGAACGTAGATCATCAAAGCTGAATTGAACTCCCTGTGCATGTATACTCTAAGCTATAAGTATATACCCTGCTTAGTAATAGCGTTAGTTACTAAGTCGCATGATCCTTTAAGCATAAACCCTACAGCCTGCACTCCAAAACCCTGTACCCTAAACCCTATGACCCCTACACCCTAAACCCCAAACCCCTAACCCCTAAACCCCTAAACCCTAAACCCCTAAACCCTAAAACCTCAAGCTTAAACCCTCAACCTTAAACCCTAAATCCCAAGCCCCAACCCTTAAACCCTAAACCACACGAAGGAGGTGGGTAGCTATGCTGCGGCTCTCCGGTGCCTCGAGCGCGCGGCAAGCGTCGAGGCTTTGTTCTCTTCCTGACTTCTGGTTTAAGGTTTCGGGTTTAAGGTTCAGGGTTTCGGGTTTAAGGTTTAGGGTTTACGTAGGTTGTTGGGGTTATAGGGTTTAGCGTGTAGGGTTTAGGGTTCAAGTTTTGTTGTTCTACATGTCTGATGGGTTACAAGTGGGTGTTTTTTCGAAGACTTCTCGAAGGCTATCATTGTCAGCGTTGAATTGGTTGAATTTGTTGGGGCGGGGTGGTGGGGTTGGGGGTTTCCGGCAAAATTTTAGGTGGTAGATTCGTTTCGTTCAGGGTTTGGTGAGGTTCTGTTTTGGTTTCGAGGCTTAGGGTTTATGGTTTAAGGCGTCTTTAAACGATTATACGAGGAGATGATATGAGAGCTCAATGGCGGCTCTAAAAGGTGGTTCTGTAAGGGCTCCATAGGGGTTCAGGGTTTGGTGGCGTTTAGTGTTGCCCAGCTTTGAAGACCGGTTCAGCTGCAGGGGTTTCACGCCGTTCCTCTGTGCACGCAGAATAGCTTTGCAGGGACACGGGACGAGTTCGGTTGATGATACAAATCCTGCATTACCTTAAGGACCCTAAACTATGGGAATTAAGGTATATTCCTTATTATGGGGAATGCAGGATTTACATCATCAACCGGTTGATGTTGTAAATCCTGCATTACTCATAAATAGGAATATACCATAAGTCCCATAGTTAAGGGCCGTTAAGGTAATGAAGGATTTATATCGTGAGCCATATTGGCTAGTCGGACGGGCACTACAATAGGTTCTGTGGGGTTTACGTCCTTCTTGGTTCCAAGAAGTTCTCCTTGATCGCTCAATGCCTAAACCTAACCCTAAACCCTAAACCCTAAACCCTAAACCCTAACCCCTAAACCCACAAATCATAAACTGCGAACCCTGAACCCGAAACGCTGCAGCCCTTCTACGCTTTTTGAGCCCTTCGAGAGCCGGTATAGAGCCCCAGAAAAAATAGCAGGGCCCGATGGTTTCAGGTGTCCGACACCGAGACTCTTGGCGTCTTTGTACACACGCAGTGCACCGGCCTGCATTTTCGGGATTATGTCTCGAATCAGGGTTGAGGGTTGATGGTTACAGCTGCAGGGTACATAAGAATAGGCTGCAGTACCTAAAGCCCGCAACCCTAAACCTGCAGCCGTGAACCCTAAAGTCTTAGGCCTCAGACCTTAGTCAATGAAGGACCTGAAGCCTTAAACCTTAAACCCTAAACCCCGACCCTAATCCTTATAGTCTACAGATTCTGACTTGGGGCTCGGAAAATGCGGCGTCCCCTTGGAGAGGTCCCTATATTCAGGATTTGTGTTGAGGACCTTAGATTCCAGGGTTCTTTATTTGGGTCCCTCCTTTTCTGAACCTCGCATGGCACGGATTTCTCATCTCATCAAACCCCAAACGGCTAACGTCAGGTTCACCCAAAACCACCAAAGCCCTACACACCTCGAACCCTTAACCCTAAACTTCCCAAGCCCTAAAGTCGTACAGCCCTAGAACCCTGAACCCTGAACTCCGAAACCCAAAACCCTATGTCCAAGGCCCGGTACAACCCTGTCAACCCTAAGATGGTCTTGGACTTGGACGTCTAATCCCAGGCTCTGGATGTCCACGGCCCAATTGCACACCGCCGGCTACGATCAGGCGGCGTCAGCTGAGCCACAGTCAACATGAGGAGTTTATCGGCGGTTATAGAGCTTCGTAGGGTTTTACGAGGTTGCTATATACGGTTGTTGAGTTCTATGCGTTTGCTAAGTTTCTGTTGCAAGAAGGGGCTTGTGCTTTTTGTCTTAAGCCAGGGATGTAGAAGGGTTATGAAGAAGGCGTTCTACCGTCAATGTTGGGAGTAAGAGTGCAGAGACCTGCGGCATTCCAGGGCCTAAGCCTTGAACATTACACCGGATCAAACTATGTCCCTTTTTCATATGCCGTTAGATCAATAACAGCAATAATCACTGTTAATACATAACTTGATTATTTATTTCTTATTCGTCTGTTTTCAACTAGTCCTATAGACGATTTTTTCTTCGTTCATCGCCGTCCAAACTGCGACGGAGGCTCTCGTCTCAATCTCTGCGACTGCGACGTGCCTGAGGCCTTGGGGTTTGGGCCGGGGTTGCTTTTGGTGAGGACAGGGGTTTGGGGCTAAACCCAAAGACCCGAAGCCCGATCCCCGAAACCCCTGAACCCCGAACAACATAAACCCCTAAACCCCTAAACCCCTAAACCCCTAAACCCATAAACCCTAAACGTTGTCAAGCCGGCCCATAGAAATCCTAAACCTGCAAGCCTACGCTGCACATGCCTCATGCTCAATCCCCGAAAAGCGCACCCTAACTGCGAACCCGACGAATCTTCAAGTTGGTGTTTCAATCCTTTATTCCGAAGCCAGCGCCCTAAACCCTCAACCCCCTATACGCTAAACCCCGAACCCTAAGAGTTCCTGAGTCCGGAAGCCAGCGCCCAATCTATGCAAGGAAGCACGCTGGGAACCCGGATCTTTGGTCCCAGCTCTTGCTGAAGTGTGGCGAGCTGGGTACCTTCCTCCGGGACAGCTGGGATCGGTTAGAGTTCGGAGTTCTTTGCTGCCTCGGGTTTAGGGGATTTGGGATTCGATTTAGGGTTTAGGATATTTTCGGAGCCGCCGGATGGTTTCCCAGCACCTTTCTTCATCGATCTTAGCGGGGGATTGGATATGTGTCTGAATCATGTCATGAGTCTTCGGGTATTCCATTGGTTCCGAGGCATTTGTAAAAGGCTGTTTTCTATGTTCAAGTTTCATGGGTTGAAACTTAGGATGCTATCCCTAGAGGTGTTGCTGTGTAACGATCTTACTCTAAAGGGCAATCAAGCGTTCCTTCACTTTCTTTTCCAAACTCAGGATTCGGGCCCTGAGATTAATTCTGGACTGCGAGGCTTACGCAAGAAGAAGCCGCGTTCCTCAGCGAACGCAGAGAGAGCAGACACTGTAATTTTGGTGCCAGTTTAGAGTTTCGGGTTTAGGGTTTAGGGTTTAGGGTTTAGAGTTTAGGGTTTAGGGTTTAGGGTTGAGGGTTCACAGCCTAGTTAGTTCAGGACGGCTATTCCGCACCGGACTTCCATATTCTCATAGGAGGACTGTCGGCATCGAAGCACTGGGGACCGTATGCATGTACTTGGTCCACGCAGATCGTGCAGCCAAGATCCTGCTTCCCCAGTTCTTCATGCCCTCAACCCTGAACCCGAAGCCCTAAACCCCAAACCCGAAACCCCAAACCCAAAAGCCAAAACCCTAACCCCAAGCCACAGGCTTTAAGCCCGAGACGCCTGACCCTAAACCTTTCCTGCCCACCAGCGGTCATCTCAAGCCCCGACTTGCGCAATACACCCGGCTTAACTAAGCGCTAAACCCCGAATCCCAAACCTTAAACCCTAGAAACCCCGAATCCCAAACCTTAAACCCTATAAACCCCGAATCCCAAACCTTAAACCCTATAAACCCCGAATCCCAAACCTTAAACCCTATGTGTTTCCGGCTTGGGGTTTAGGATATGTAAGCCGGCTTTAGGGTGTCCTGCAGCCGTGCCTTAATTAATGGTCTTCACGAGTCTCGCTGCAATTACTTACTTTTTGCCTTTGCCTTTGTGGGGCTGCTGCAGCAGCGCTTGAATGCAATGTGCTGATAAGCGTCACCTCACTTCATTTCGTCACACCTGGTTTGGGGCTTCTTGCAGTTCTGGGTCATGGAAGGACTCAACTAGCTAAATCAATAAATGTCAGAACCTCATGAATGAAGGCATTGGCATCTGTCAGTAAAAGCACTTACTTTATCATGAACTTCTGCTGACGTCCTGCTGATATGCTTGTTTGTTGGTGCACTACCGAAATGCTTGCCGATTATTCAGTGCAAAGGGCTTGATGGCCTGAATGACTTGCCCATGCCGTCTTTTTACGAGGCCTTGAATGTCAGCAGCTCTGCCACCGAAGCGGAGCTACGCTCTGCCTACAAGCGACAAGCGCTTGCCACCCATCCAGATAAGGGGGGCACGCCGGAAGCTTTCCGGCTCGTAGTTGAAGCCTTCGAGACTCTTGCAGATCCCTTGCGCCGTGCAGCTTACGACCTCCAGCTGGCGAACGCAGGAGCCGCTCGCGAGGAGTGCCGAGTTGCCGGGCCGAGCGGCCACGATGCCAAAGAGGCGCCTCCGCCTGCAAAGAGAACTTCCGGAGAGTACCCTCGCAGCACACCGAAGAAAACAAAGGGCAAGAACGGCCATGCGACTCGTGCCACCCCTGGCATGGCACCTGGAGGGAAGCCCAGTGACTCACAGCCTCCAGAAGAGTGCAAGGACAAAACCGCTTGGGTGCGGGAGCTGCTCGGACTGGGCCAGCGGGCACTCCGAAACGTCCGCATCAAGTCCATGGCTGAGGAGGTCCTACGGTTGATGATATAAATCCTGCATTACCCATAATAAGGAATATACCGTAGTTCCCATAGTTTAGGGTCCTGAAGGTACTGCAGGATTTATATCATTAACCGTACGACAACTCCTGGAGTTCTTCGAGTCCTGCGGTGAGATCAACTCCGACAGTGAGGAGCTCTCTGAGGAAGCGGAGCGCTCATAATATAGGGGCTTTAATAAGTACCTACACTATTTTGGGGGTTCCTTATTATAATTAATTAGAATTATATAGTATAATATGCCCCCACACCCTATTCTAATTAGAAGCGGAGCCGGAGGAGCCGAACGAGCCTTTGTTGGCCATCTGTGGTTTCGCTGATGGCGGCGCTACAGATGAAGAAGCGAATGAAGGAGGAGTAAGGGACAGTGATCTGCAAGACAAAAGCAGGAAACCCTGTAAGGGAATCTGGGGGCGAAAGCTGGGCAACTGCACACGCTACCTAACGAGCGTGGGTTTCAAGGGAGTGTTGGCATTCTCACAATA
This sequence comes from Symbiodinium sp. clade A Y106, assembly GCA_003297005.1. Classification (NCBI taxonomy): domain Eukaryota; class Dinophyceae; order Suessiales; family Symbiodiniaceae; genus Symbiodinium; species Symbiodinium sp. clade A. The sequence goes on along the minus strand of BGNK01001439.1, from coordinate 82,682 downwards.
CAGCGTGGGCCTGGACGAGATCATTGACATGCATATCAGCCTAGTTCGAATGCGGCAACGATTCTACGAACATCTTGCGTCTGGCCGTAGCTTCAGAGAGGCCGTCAGCGATGCAGTTACTGAGATGCACTCGAACAGGGCTAAGGCCCAGTCTGCTGCTATTCGTCTTCGCTTCCGCTGCAGAGATTCGATCAACGGCGGCACTCGGAGAGTTGATCTGGAAGAGCTATGTCCTATGTGGGAGGCCGAGCACAGACTACGACAAGACAGAAGAGAAAGCAGGCGGCAGCAGCAGCAGCGGCAGCAGATGCGCAAGCAAACACGACCGCAAGCAGCTACCAGGGCCCAGAAGCTGGAGTTCTTGCGTCAAGAAGTGCAGAACATGCTGCAGCACCTGTTGCAGAAAGCATGGGCTGTCAAGGCCCTTCCTGAGGGGGTCGTGCCGTTCAAGGCACCCGGATTCCAGGGTGCACATGTCTGCGCACAGCTGCGCCTGCAAAACGGCTCGAAGTGTACTGGTCCACCGCGCAAGGATCTTTCCCTGGCCCAAATCGACTTTCGGGAGCTCTCCATCCTGCAGCGCAGAAGAGGGGACGAGGCACTCCGAGTGGAGCTGCATCGAAGGGAGCTTGAAGCCATGACGACGTTGTTCATGTCCGGTATGGCTCCGTAGCTGCATTGCCCAAGAGGCTTTGGCCTCAATAATCGCAGCTTGAGAAATTCTTCGCTGATGGTCTCTCAGCAAGCCACAAGACTGCCTCCAGCTTGATTCACGCTACTGCAACTCCGACGTCCTCAAGACATGCTCCTCTGCCGAAGCAGGAGGCCCTGCGCCAAATTCAATGAATCTCTTTGCTGCTGAGCTTGAGACCTTGAGCTCGAGATTCTCTTGGGACGCCCGCCGTTGACGGTGGTAGAAGCTTTGGCACGCACCGGATTTCTCCGCAGAACATCTCGAGAATCGAGATGCACCTCAATTCTGCCGGCTTTCCCCTTATGGAATAGTATTGCGATACACCACCAAAGTCCTTGCACAATTATCAGAGACCCATGTTACACTTTCAGTCGATTCCCCAAGCCCCCTGTTGCAGAACTGCAGCTCCGTGGAGAGGAGCGGGGCGAGCCCCAGCGTGCCCTGGACCTCATGATGCTGGCTTCAGGAGCTGAAACTCCGCATCATACTGTTGATGGACAAAATCCTGCATTACCCATTATAAGGAATATACCATAATTCCCATAGTTTAGGGTCCTTAGGGTCATGCAGGATTTTGTCCATCAACCGTAATGAGGGGTTTTGGGGTTAGGGTTTAAGGCAGATCTTAGGTGAAACTTGGGCTTTGAGGCTTCAGGGTTTAGGGTTTAGGGTTTAGGGTTTAGGGTGTTTCAGACCTTGGGGCTTTATACCACCGTCCCAAAGCCCGAAGCCTTAACTTTGACCCTAAACAAAGCCCCTCCTGAAGTAAAAAGCTCACGTCGGAGAGAGTGTCCGGTTGAAAGCTCGGTTCTCAGGGGCCAAAACCATCAAGTTCCAAACCCCGAAACTTTGCAAGTCGCCAAAAGCTCTTCAACTCATAAGCCTGCAGGAAATCCTACAAGACCTATAAAGCCTTAAGCCCTATCACCGCGCCTCTTCAAACGCATCCCATTAAACTCTCAGCCCTTTGGGGTCCAAGGATATAGAACCCTGAACCCTAAACCCTAAAACTCTGGTTTTTCCCGAAACCAGAAGCTCCCCATTGACGGAACTACCATATCATACTGCAGCATGTTATGGGCTATGCTGTGTCCTTGCCATGCCATACACCCTAAACACTACACCCTAAACCCAAAACCCTAAACCCTCAACCCTGCACCCTAAGCCCTAAACTCCTAAACCCTACACCCTAAACCCTAAACTCCTAAACCCTACACCCTAAACCCTAAACTCCTACACCCTAAACCCTACACCTTAAGCTCCTACACCCTAAACCCTACACCCCTTCATGATGCATCGCTTTTTTTGCAGGACTCGGCAGTGATCAGGCTCCTGCGCTGCTCGCGGCCCTGAAGAGGCAGTTGGCCCTTTGTCGGGGGCCCGGCTCGGGGTTCGGGTTTAGGGTTTAGGTTTAGGGTCTAGGGTGTAGGGTTTAGGGTTTAGGGTTTCTGATTCTTGGGAGGGCAGGTTTGAGGCATTGACGGTTTTGGTTTGAGACTTTGGGTTTTGGCATGGTCATAGTGACGTTGAGAATGATGGAAGTGCTGCTGGTGGCAGAGGTAGTGCTGCTGCCGCTGATGCTGCCGATGACAACTGCACGAACGATCCCAATACTGATCGTGACGGTGAGGGTGACCATGGCAATGATGATAGGAATTACAGTTGTGATGATGATGGTGGTCATGATGCTGCTGTTGCTGAAGAAGGTGATGAACATGATGATGATGGTGGTGGTGAGAATGACTCGGATTATGGCAACAATGTTGATGATGGTGATGGTATTGATGATGATTGTGCTGATAATGACGATGGTGATGGTGGTGATAATGATGATGGTGATGGTGACGTTGATGGTCGTGAGGATCATGGCAGTGATCAAGGCCATCGTTACAGCGGGGAAATGGTCGCCACTATCATCACCAGCAACATCATCACCCTCCCAATCGCCATGGCCATGGCTATCGAATCGCCTGCTCGCCATCGCCGTCACCATCGCCACATCATCACGACAACCGCCATCATCATCATCATCATCATCATCATCATCATCATCATCAATCACGGTCACCATTGCCATTGTCACTGGTGTCTGCGTCCTCATCACCACGCCTCGTCTTGCTGCCTGCGTGTGCAAGGATTGGACGCCACATTCAGGGCCTTTTTGCTTGCAAGGTTTGCACTCAGAGCCTCCAACCCAGAGACTCCAATATCCCTTAATTCAGGAAAATTCCTTAAATCATACTAGGGATCCTACTATATTTTAAGAAATATTCCTTCATTCAAGGATGTTGGAGTCTCTGGGGACCCTGTTCGAATCATTAAGGTGCCTATACATTGAGGTTTTCATAGAACCACCGGGCTCCTCTTTGTTAACGCGGTTAAGGTATACTTGGAGGGTCGGGGGACTTAGTAAGTAGGTAATAAGTAGAGTTATAAGTACCCACTTATAACTCTATAAAATAACTACTTAGTAAGTCCCCCGACCCTCCAAGTATTCTCCCCTAAACCCTAAACCCTAAACCCTGTTAAGGTATATTCCTTCATCCCTCACCCCCAAACTGCCAGCCCCAGGCCTTCCCTTGGGGCCAGGCCTCAAGCGGGTTCAGCGGTTAATGTAGGAACCTGATTAAGAAACCTTTGGGGCCTGTAGTAGGGTTCCTTTAAAGGGGTCTATAAGGGATACTATAAGGGATCTATAAGGGTACTGTAATAATGTAGGAACCTGATTAAGAAACCTGGGGCCTTTAGTAGGGTTCCTTATATGAATCCTACTGTTTTGGGGTTTGAGAAACCTTGGGCCTTTAGTAGGGTTCCTTATATGAACCCTACTGTCTTGGGGTTATAGGCTCAGGGTTTCTTAATCAGGTTCCTACATTACAGTCTCTAAACCCTGAAACCCTTACACTGCCCTTTATCGGCCCCCCACCCCAAACTTTTCAAACTCGCAGACCCGAGGCCCGAATGTATGGAAGCACACCCAATATAGCCCTTTAAAAGGAACCCTATTCGAAACATTAAGGCCTCTATATTATAGAAACCTGATAGAACCCTTATAGTAAGCCCTATTCTATTGTTGTTCTTTATTTTTCCTTTGGGCCTCTTAACGTAAACCACAAAGCCCTATGCTGATCTAGCCACAAAACCCTGTAGCACCTCGTAAAACCCTTACCAAGCCCTTCGCAAACTCTAGAAAGCTTTACAGAGCTCTTATGAAACCCGATTCTAGCAAAAACAGGCTTCTACAGCAAATAATTAAACCCTAAACCCTAAACCCAAAACTTCGTCCCCCAGGTTTTTTGGACCTAGAGAAGGCAGATGCGGCAGAGTCTGAGGCCCGCGAGGCCTCGCGCCAGTGGGCGTTGAAGGGTTTTTTTAGGGTTTGGGGTTTAGGGTTTAGGGTTTAAGGTTTAGGGTTTAGGGTAAAGTTCAGGGTTCAGGGTTGTAGGGGTTTTAGAGGTTTAGAGGTTTACGGGGTTCAGGGCTTTAGGGCTTTTAGGGGTTTAGGGTGCTAGTTAGTTTTAGGGATTTTTTGTTGGAGGGGACGGGTGGGGTTTAGGGTTTGGTGCTTGAGGGTGTTTGGGGCCCAGGTGTTGGTTCAGGTTGGGTGTCTTCTTGCTTTCAGGTTGCGGGTCTGGGCTGGGTTTAGGGTTGAGGGGGGCAGGTTTTGGGTCTTGGGGTTTGGGGTTTGATCTGGGTTTGGGTTGTGCGGTTTCCAGCCGGGGTCTTGTATACAAAGTCGAGTCTTAAGCTGGTTGAAGGCGTCGCAAGGCTTCAAAGTAACCCCAAATTTTTCACTATCAAATGCATACGACCTACACCTAACCCCCTTAGCTGCCGTAAGCCCCAAGCACTCAGTCTGAAACCTCTTGAAAAGCGCGCCCCAGACCGTGAACCCTAAGTCTTCAACCCTGAACCCGAACCACGGAACCGTGCACTGAACCCTGGAACGCTTCAGAAGCCTAAACAACCAAGTCCAGGCCCTAAACCCTAAACCCTAAACCTTAAACCCTAATGTCAGCCGGGATGCTCGAAACCCCATCATCACGTGAGGAGTACTACTCAAACCCTAAGCCCTAAACCCTTGTGATGTTGCGGTGCCCAGGAGCCCTAAGTACTGTAGCACCTTCAAGCAGTGGCTCCGCAAGGCTATGAAGCTCGAGCTCGGAGAGACAGCAGGCCGGTTCAATATTGTGGCCGTAATGATTAGAATAGGGTTGTGGGGTAGATTTTACCATTTTTATAACAAGGAACCATCAAAATAGTATAGGTAATTATTAAGGCCTCTATATTAGGCCGACTTCAAGCTTTGGGGTTTCGGGCGTCTTCAAACCTCGGCCCTGAAGGCGTGGGCCTCGTGAGGTTTCAAGGAGTCTTGGGTTTTAGGGTGGTTACAGTAGGGCTTTAGGTCGTAGCATTTTCGTCGTAAGAGCGCTTTTGGGCTAGTGGTTCGAGGCATATTGGGCCAAGTCCCAGCATCGAAAGAACTCTCAAAGGAAATAAGCACGAAGCGACGGTTTAGGCTTTGGGTTTAGTTTTGCGGGTGACGAAGAGTGGAATCTTCATAGTACCTGATGACCACCTTGTCCCCATGCACAGTCGAGCCTCATGCACGACAGAATCAGAATATGGACCCGACAGAATATGGAACTACTAAATTCTGAAGAACCCTAACCAAACTTAAACCCGAAATTCTAAATTGACACTACAGCGAGAGCTGACGGCATTTTGTTTCAGGAACGGATGCTTACTGGCTGTAGTTGAGCACGAGCAGTTAGCTTCGGGCTGCGGACCGCATTCGTTCTCTTGCGAGGGTTCTCGGCGATTTGGGCGACGGGAAGGCGAGTGAGAGAGTGGACCAAACCTGCGGCGCCTGCGAATGGGCTGGGTGCCGGCGCTTGCGAGTCGACTGCTCAGCGCGTGTCTCTGGGGTTCGTCTTGAGGACCCCTTATCATGCCAGATGCACAGAAAACACTCGGGGCGCTTGGCTATTGCAGCTTTGTTGTGCTGCGATGGCACGGAGTGGTGACAGGTGTGCAATCGCCGTTCAAGGCGATTTCGCCGACGGGAGGCTGCTGGACCAAAGCTCCGGCGACCCAGGGGTCGGCAAGGTTCAGGCACTTGCGAGACCACCACTCAGTGACTACTCAGCGGAAATCACTTGGGCACCACCACGGCCATCGCAGCATTGTGCTGCGATGGCACAGTGGTCACTTGGGGAGCTTGCGCAGCCGATCCCCAAGTCCAGTCATCAAGCTCGTCGCCGCAACGTTATCCTTTGTTGTGCCACTTGGTGACATCATCTTGACTGTGTTGCAGGGCCGATTGCGTGCATGCGATGTTTGCCATCCAAAATGCATCGAGATGCAGCCGTAAACAAGAATGGACATGATGCTGGTCCCGAGCACAGCAACAGGGGAAGAATATGCTGTCCAGCTAATGAAAGCGGAGAGGCAGGCAATGCTGCGGCAGACCTGCGCCAGAGAGCTGACGCACGGCCCGGCGACCTGGCCGAGCACAACGACAAGCAGAGAGACAGAGAGTGTGAGAGAGGGGCGAACGACACTCAAAGCCCCATCAGCGGGCAATCCCGTAAGAACGAAGGTGAAGAACAAAATGCACATAAGAAGAAGAAGAGGCAGAAGAAGAAGAAGATAGAGACAGAGATAGAGATCGCCCATACACGTATGATATGCAAGCCAGCAGGTGTTGAATCATGCTGTGGTTGCCAGCAACCTGCTCGGAGTTCATATGCTTTAACAGTGACGGCTCTTAGTAGCGAGCCTACGAACGAAAATACGTTTGGCAACGGTGCCCCTTTGGCAGAAACCCCGAATAAGCTCCGTTGCCTACGTATGTTCAGTATTCTGTGTATCCACTGTTTCCATTTCTGATGACATGTTCCTCTCGTAAACGCTTTTGATTTTGAAGGGCCCCTCGCAAATCTGGACCTGTTTAGGGAGTTTTCCCCACGAGGGCACGCTGCCGTGCGAGGGTCTTTGTCAAAGGTCCTTTCACCACGGTGCCCTGCAAGAGTCCCACAACATGACCCGGAGAATTCGTTCCTCTCTTTGCCCAGCGCTTGGATCCTAAACCGTTGTGGAAGTTCTCATGTGGCACCTGCAAGAATAAATGGATGTGGGGCTAGTGATGACAGTATCTGCGGAATGCTGTTCGTCAACAAAAAAACCTGAGCCCTAACAGATTCAAAGTGTTTGTGGGGTGGGATAGCGCGTCGATCGCCACGCGCGCGAGCTTTTGGGTCGAGGCACTTCGCTTTCATGGCAAACTCTAGACCCTCTCAGCCTTAAGCTCAAACTTGACATGTCAGGTTCACAATTTTGTGGAGGACCCCGGATCTGCTCAAGTAGAAACTCCAATTCCAAGGGTTCCGAACCCTAGTAATTGCAATTTTAACTATGTAGTGCTTATGTGGGGTGTTTTTTCAATGTTGTTTCGTGAGGACCCAATAATTCAATATGTGTCAGGTTGCTTTAATAGAGCCCTTTAATACATATAATGGTTATTGCTCAGGTTGAGAGCTCAGGCCACAAGAGCTTAAGCCATAAGACGAGTCCCAGGCCGTGCCAAGACGCTGAGCGTCCTGGTCCAAGTGCTTTGCGCACGGGTGCGCGAAAGGGGCGAGGCAAGGCAGGGGGGGTTCTGGGGTTTGGGGTCCAGGGTGCAGGGTTCGGCATATTAGGGTGGATGGTCGAGGGTTTATGGTTCAGGCAGAAGTTGGAGTTTGGGTGCCGGCTGTGCGATGGCTGCAGTCGTTCTCTGCAGCCAAGCTAATTACTCCCCAAAAAGATTACACATTCTTTCCCATCATGAGGACTTCGAAACCGGATTGTTTTGCAAACAGTGCCGGGCCCGCAGCCATGGTTGTGGAATCCGTCAGTTCTTGCAAAGCATTGCGTTGTTCGAACGGCCTTTGTTGTGGACGTCAGAATCGATAAATACAAGCTGTGGATACTTACCTCCTGGTAGGGAGATGACATTCACAGTTTAAGTTATGGTGGTGGCTTTGGAGACAGGTCGAGTGCCGCTGAAGAAGCACACCGACAGTCGACCTGAAACCCAGAAACCTAAGCACACCATAAGGGCTTGAATGTATAATACTATTCTGATCATTAGGGCTCCTGAACTACGTGGCTGGTCCAGCATTTTTTTGATGCTTGAGGGCTACGTGCTCGGCATCCGGGCCTTGGGCTTGGATCTAGACCCTGTCTCCTACCTTAAGCTACCAAAGCCTACTTTTTTGCAGGCTCTTATTATAGAACTTAATATGCGATTTATAGGGACCCTGCAAAAAGCAGGTTAGGGTAGGTTAAGGTATATGCCAGGCTGAGTTTAAAGTTTTTGGCCTGGAGCTTCTGTGAAAACTTTTAGGGCTGTATTGAAGAGAAGCTCAGGCTTCCGTCGTCCAAGAGAACTTTTGCAAAGTCCGCAGAAGTTCAACCACCTGGCGATGTAGGTTTTTTGCACGCAGCCCCAAGGGCCCGAAGCTTTAAACAGTGCACAAACCTGAAAAACTGTTAAAACTCCAAGCCCTATGTCCAAGGGATCGTTTGAGCTCGGCTATGTTGTGTGTCGTGTTGCTTGGCAGGACAATTCCAATCTGGAGCTTGCGCATGCCGGTGAGATGCTTGCGCAGGAGATCCCGTAATCATACTTCCGAAGGCGCCCAAAACCTCGAACTCTCAGCCCTAAACCACTGAGACCCGGATCCCTTAAATCAAACCTGTAAGCCCAAAGCCTCTAAAAGCCTGCATCTTCAACCCTTAAGCCCCTATCACCCACAATCCCAAACCCTAAACCCTAAATCGTAAACCCTAAACCCCTGAATCGCAAACCACAAAACCTTAAACCCTATCACAGCCTAAACCCTACGAAATGCTTCTTGGGCACCTGAGCTCAGCTGCGAGCGCGAGTGGACAAATCTTGGTTTCGTATCGGCTTTCTTCATGCAGGGCGGACTGAGGGGCTTAGTGATTTCGGGGTTTAGGGGTTTCGGAGTTTTGGGGTTTAGGGGTTGAAGGACCGTGAAGCCCAAACCATAAATCCTGACCTGCAGGGTTTGGAGAGACCGATCGTAGGATTCAGCGTTTATGGTTCCAGGAGCACTTGTCCTCGAGACCTTAACCTGTGCCATGGAATTTTAGGCTTTACACTGACCCCCCCAAAAAAACTACCTCTTACGAACTCGTTATAAAGAAATTATAATGAATAGGGAACCTCAAACAGAAAGGTTTTTATAGTTTCGTTTTTGGCTTGCGACTGCGAGGAGGAGCTGCGGCAGATATCTCTGGATCTTATGGCGGAGAAACGGGCCGCGCTGCGCGACTGCCAAGAAGCTTGCACGGGCCTAAGAGCAAAGGTCATCTAGGTTCCTGAGTGGTACCCTTTAGCCCTTTTATTTCAGGGTCCCCTTATTCCTGAGTAGTACCCTTTTGCCCTTTTATTTTAGGGTCCCTTTATTGAACCGAATAGTACGAAAAGGGGACCCTTATTACTTAGGGGCTACTCAGGAACCTAGTCATGTTCCAGCACCCTCGATCCCTGAATCCCCTCAAGCTCTATACCCTCAACCGTCGCCGTGGGGATTCTTGAGCTGCACTTAACAGTCTGAACTCTGTCTTGCTCTCTTGCTTTGGATCGTTATCGTGTCAATCGGACGCTCGCAGTGATTTAGGATGTGGAGCCAAGAGCAAGTCCTAAACCGTGAACCTAAACACCCACCTTCAACCCTCCACCCTGAACCCCAAACCTCTCCACCCCAAAAGCCAAAGCCCTAAAGCCCAAAGCCCAAAAATCCTAAACCCTAACCCCCAAACCATAAACCCCAAATCCCTAAACCCCGAAATCCTAAGCCTACTTGGAGGTGCATGGTTAGCTATATGTAGGGTTATAAGTAGGGTAACTATAGTTATAACCCATAATAGGGGACTTATAACCCCTCTTATAACTACCCATGAACCTCCAGGTAAGACTATTTATGTGCAGAGTGCGGTCCTCGGCTCTCCTGAGGCCGGAGTTTGGCCGGGATCGGCTTCGACAAGCTCTTCTTCAAGTGTGGCGCGTTTCAAGAGAAGTAAGCTCTAGGTTTAGGGTTTAGGGGTTTAGGAGTTTTTGAGTTTGGGTTTAGGGGCTTTGAATTTGGGCTGATGGATAAACAAAGGTTTTTGAGGTCGGGTTTAGGGGTTTAGAGTGGCTTAGTCGAAGTGTGAGTCGCAATCAGTCAGTCATGGTAATCTCCAGTGACCCGAGACCGCACACCTGAAGCCCTTAAGCCCTACATCCGCACCCTAAACCTCCTAAACCCTAGAGCTTGGGTACTGCCCCGACTCGGTACCAGTTGAAAATATTTAAAGTCTAGATACTATATAAGGCAATTAATAGTTCCTGTATTCTAAGCTGTTACTGTATGCGGGTGGTGCCCAACCTAGAGCCCTCGAGGCCCTAGATTGAGGTTTGGGGTTTAGGGTTCAGGGTTTAGGGTTTGTGCGAGGAACCAGTTTTGGGAGATTCTTGAGATACTACACGAGTAGCTATCTGGACGTCCGTTAGCCTCCTGTCTCAAAGAATGCTGGCAACAGCCTCTTTGCTTCTGCTTCTGGTATGTTTCTGGCTTTACCTGATTACCTGGCGGTTAGTTTTCTTGTCATCTCAGTCGGTTGTATAGGTTGCAGCAGGGAGGGACATAGTAGCATGCAGGGTTGCCGTGAACACACCGGTAGTAGCATGCACGAAGAGCCTACAAAAAAGTTAGAGTAGGTTATGGTAATATCAGGTAATGTAGGAACCTGATTAAGAAACCTTGGGCCTATGACCTCCAAAATAGTAGGGCTCATATAAGGAAACCTTATAAAGGCCCAAGGTTTCTTCATCAGGTTCCTACATTATGGTATTAGGTAGAGCCCACAAAGAAGCCGAGGTCTCCTCCGTTTGCGACGGCGCGACGAGCCGAACCTGGGGAGCGAAACGGGGGAAGGG